>JAOBYJ020012199.1:0-12162 GCA_025403565.2 Palythoa heliodiscus
AAATGTGACGTGTAATGGTTGCAGTGCCAGACCCCCACTCGTTCATTGCTTTTGTTTTTGTCAAGAGTAGAGACTGGGACTGCAACCATTACACGTCACATTTCAAGATGGCAGCCGGCTGGATATTAAAATTATATGGAAATAATCAAAACAAATCGCTTGGCATGAAAAGAGATTTATCAAATTTGAGTTGCTGATGTAGAAACAAGTTGAAGAGAAGTTTTATTTGAGATTAATATTGTTGGTTAGCGGAGAATCCCTTAAAGGTTGCATGTAGATAGAAAAAGCTTATTTTTACAGATGAGCGAGTAATTATTTTTATGGGTTTTTCTTTAACTGAACTTGTGCTGATCTGTTTATTGAGGGACCTTCCGTTTTCCGTGCTGTTAAATGTTTTGGGTATGATTTATTGGTTGTAACCGAACTTCAAAATGTAAGCCAAATCGCAAAAAAGGTTGTCAGTATATGTGAATAGGTGTTGTTGAACTAAACTCGAAGTTACCTTAAGCCTCGTCTACACAAATACGCTTCAGCTGTCCACTTGAGTTGTTCGCACGAAAATGATCGGTACACGCTCAATTTTCAAAACAGCTTTCGAAATGATTATTTCCGTAAACTCTTAACTCGTAAGCGACATTTGTAAACGCTTATTTTTGTACAAACGCTTGATCATTTTACTTGTTCCCGCCTTTTTGAGCAAAGAAAACAAAAATTACGGATGCAATATGCTCACTGCGCTTGTTCAGATGTGGCCTAGAATCCGCAAGGCCGCTCAAATTTTTCTTTCGTGTAGGCAACGATGTTAAAATGTGTGGACAGAGAACGATTTAGCTGTTTACTTTTAGTGTTTAAAAAGTGCCTTCGTGTGGACAGGGCCTCAGGCAGATGATAGAAACTATCCGTTTCCTGCGAAGAGTTTGCTAGTCCTTGATTTGGAACACTTTTATTATCGTTCTGGCTCAAACCTTTATTTTACTGGAGCGAATCTGAAAAAGAGTTAGATGTTTGCTTCATCCGTCGAGTAGAATATAGATTTGAAAGATGAACTAAACGTTAAAGTGTTAGAAATATAAAAGTTCGAGATTGTTACCAAATAACTGCTATCAGATTTAGAAATTCTTTAGATTTATGAATGAAAGAAATTTATTTATAAAGTTTAGTTATAATAAAATTGTCATTACATTTTGAAATATACAAGAATGCAATATAGCAAAGAGGGATTTGGTGGTTTTTCTGAAAGTCAGGCCTGCCCGTTTCACAAGTTGAACTTTTCATAGCTGAACCTAAAGGCTTTTCAACGGTCCTGAAATTCCCTGAAAAATCTGTGGTGCTATTTATGTTTATAGTTATGTCTTCTAAGAACCCAGAAACAATTTACTCTGCAAATCAGACGATTGTCTGATTCGGTATTGAGTCTACATGTTGCTCTTAATTTCTTATCGTGATGGTAAACAATATGACAGGGTCGTAACGAGGGATATGGATCAATGATCGCAGGACTGGGATCAGG
The DNA here is from genome assembly GCA_025403565.2 of Palythoa heliodiscus. NCBI lineage: Eukaryota > Metazoa > Cnidaria > Anthozoa > Zoantharia > Sphenopidae > Palythoa > Palythoa heliodiscus. The sequence goes on from JAOBYJ020012199.1 coordinate 1,511, forward strand.
GTTCAAAATTTCAAAAATCGTGGGATCGGGGATCAAAGTTTCGAAAATCTGGGGATCAAGGATCAAAATTTCAAAAAATTTTGGGATCTTCGACCAAAATTCTGGCCGAAAATACGGTATCAAGGTTATCATAATATCCCTCGTTACGACCCTGATATGAACCTCACAAAGTGTAAGGTAAAAGAACGTATATTTTTGTAAAAACTGATGCCTGATGGGACTGTAAATATTTTAAGGGAAAGGAGGGAAAATGACCCTTGCACAAAAAAACAGTGGTCAGTTTTTCCGAACCGTATGTAAGGCGTCGAAGAAGTAGTGCAGGGTTCTCCTGGACTGCAAGATGGAAGCAGGTTTGTGTATGAGTGCATATATGCAAGATATTTGTTGACTTAGATATCGTCATCACCGTAACGTCTCAAAATGGATGACACTGATCTTTATATAAACATAAAGGCACTGCCGGAGAATTTTGACAGAGTTTTTAACAAGAAAATGACCTTTACCAACAAAATATTAGACCTACTCAATGAAATATCTTCTCATAGACCTTTAAAAATTGGAGACAATTTATTGCAAGCATTTACGTGCTTTTGTTGTTAAAAAAATGGCAAAAGATTAATTGCTACTTCTGCTCTTTAAAACACGCTAAAGTCACTCAACAGAAACTCTATAGTAAGGTTAAACGTTCTCTTATGCGTAAGTTATTTTACCCAGACTTTGAGAATCCACTTACCTCGATTAGCTAGGTATACTTTGGAACTCGGGCTTAAACTTTAAGTCATTTTAATCTCTGTTTTTGAAAGAACTCATTCTATTATTCTAATTGAAGCATAGTTTAGGTCCTTTAAGGCCATCCCACTTACAGTTGTCCGACCGACCCAAAATTTTTGAAATTTGCAAAAAAAGAAAATAGAAGTAGAAACAGTTATTAATATATCTAAATAACATGCTGATACAAGTTAATTTTATTTTAAGGCCCAAGTAAATCATAAGTTTTGTACGCAACATGTCCAAGAGAATACATCTCGCAACTCTGCGAGAGTGCCCAGGAAGTGGACGTATTGCTACCACCATGGAGGAAAATGAAAGAAATGCAGTGTAAATGCGTGCGAACCAGTTGTTCAATTTCGACACGGGCATTTACGCTACAAAGCAAAAAATGTACAATAAAAACACACCATACGTTAATATAAGGCGACGTATCGTAAATATTATGCATGAAAAAGACTAAATGACCGATTTTCGTTTTACTGTTTTTTTACCCGACCGACCGACCCTTATTTTTGCTCGAAAACAACTGTAAACATAAAATAGGTGGGGATTACCTAAGTAAGAAGTTAATTCAAAAATAGAATGTAAAAAAAGTCTCGGGTATATATTGTTTCTGTTGTAGATTCCATGTTTGCCAACGTGAAGGCACAAGAAATGTTTCGATGTTTTGTGTTCGCGAGGTTGGTTCAGATGTTAGTGTCAGAGGTTTCTTGTTTTTAAATTTTCTGCTTAATTCGGTCGATGAAGTTTTTACCATATTCCAACACTGCCGTAAGAAAGTGGCTTATAAAGACATTGTTGCACTGAGTCTGAAAAGAATAACACATTTTTTTTACTAGTGGCAAGCTTTGATTACTGTAATTGATGTCGCTTTTTTTAATTCATTCTTCGCTTTTAGCAAACTGATTTTGATTCATTTGGTTGATGTTTCTATTTTGTTGACTACGTGACAGTTAGGAACCTAACTTGACTATGTCTATGACGAAATCTTTCTTTGGGATATCTTGCTTTGAGAGTGCTTAAAGTAGCCATGCACAGCCGCTCAGTTATAGGAAACTTTTACTTTGACTTCTACCTCTGAATCGCTCGAGTAAGTTTCTTTATGTCCATGATCCAGAGTTCAATAAGTGATCGTATTCATTTGTTTTCTTCATCTGATATTTTATCATAACCTTCGACCGTCCGCCGCTAATGGATCATCCATGGAGTCTTCAAAAAACCTTTTTTGCGTACATGCTTTGGGATGCTAAACTAACATTACAAAAATAAATAGACATTGATGTCTGAGGTAACTATATCGTGAATAAAATTAATCGAGGTCTTTGCTTCCGGGTTTTAGGTTTTCGCTTTCCAGGTCTTCGTTTTCCAGGAACCCTAAACTTCGAGTAATTTCTCTTCAAGCGTTTTGGACAGCGATGCTGAAATTCCAGGAAAAATCTATGTTGCTAAATGTTTATACTTTCTAAGAGTTCATAAACAACTTACCCTGAAAAATGCAGGGACGATTGTTTGAATCGGTGTTTGTACATGATGTTGCTTTTAATGTCTTATATCGATGGTAAAGTTTTAAAACAAAAGAATGAATATGTTAATCTGATTGAGCTGCACATGTTATAAATGGAAGGGGAGCGAAATCTTGAGCGTTGATTCCCACCGCGCCATATCGAAGGCGTCGTCGTAGTAGTGGGGAATTCAAGATGGAAGTAATATTGAACATGAGTGTATACATACAAGATATATGTTCACTAGAGTCTGATCATCTTCTACGGTCTCAAAAATGATGATACGTGTCTTTATAGAGATATAGAGCATTGCCGGGAGGATTTTGACCAAGTTGTTTGACAAGAAACTGGGGGGAAATGATTTATTTACTGTGGACCTTTACCAACAAAATTTAGTAGACCCAGACGGCGAAGGACAGTTCAAAGTAGCTTCAATAAGGTATTTTCTCGAAGACCTTTGAGAATTGGGGATAGCTTGTGGCAAGCATCCGCCTGCTTCGATGTGATCCAGAGTTCAAGAAATGCGGATCGTAATCTGCCCTCTTCGCCTGAAACTTTGTCATAGCCTTTGAGAGTCGCTGATGGCGGATCTAAAAACGTTGTGAAATATGGGGTCTTCTAAAAACCTGTTTGCATTCATCCTTTGAGATGTTGAACAAACTTTACAAAAATGATAATGCGACGAGAAAATAGCGGTGCGGAAAAAACAAACTACATTTGTTCAAGAGAAAATTTTTGGTCGAAGAAGCAAAATTTCTTGACGGAGGTAAAACTCTTTTCATCATCGCTTTCATTATTGCTGGTTTTGATAATCTCTGTGAACTTCTTCAGTTTTTGCAGGTAAAAGGAAAAGTAAAAATACTAACTGACAAAACATGCATTATATTTTAAACACATTTAAGCACTTTATTTAGCTAGGTTCCTTATAAGTTTTCTTTTTTTAAAAAACGTTTGAAAGAGCAGAAATGATAATCAATTTTGTGAAGCATTAAGTAGCTAGAGTGATTAACGACAAGGTTCCTTCAAATGACGAAAGCTCCGGTGTAACTTGTGAAGATGGCTAACGACAAAGCAAATGTTTTTCATTTGAATGTTTAAACGTATCTTTTGGGAAATCAAGGTAGCGATGGATCAGTTTGACCAAGTTAGGTTTTTGTGGCTTATTTCATGTTATGATGCTGGAAATTTGCCATGAGTTCTTGGAAATTCTAGCAGTGATAAAATAGAAAAATATATTTGATATAGATGGAAAATTCATTTTTAAGCCTCTAGGCATTGAATAAAGTTTTGATAGCATATCGTTCAAACATGAGCTGAATTAAGTACTTGTAAGTTATCTTATACATGGTGTATGGTCAACCATGCTAGAAACGGAAGAGAAAGTGAATGTCGCGTTTTCTCAAGCGTTTCAACAGTCCTGAAATTCCTGGAAAAAAGCGATGTTGATAAACATTTTCAATTATTTTTTAAATACCCAAATGTATTTCTGAGAAACGAATCCTGTAGAATGGACGACTGATTGAATCGGTTTTTGTACTTTATGATGCCTCGATGTCTTTCCAATCCTCTTGGGAAATAAGATGCTTTAAGATGAACTTTTTCTTTCCCGTATCTAAAACAAAACACCTTATTACCCAAAAGGAATGTTTTTGGAAAATATTGAGGCCAATAAAATCCGTCTGTTGTGTCGATGATAAACAAGTTCAACATCACAAAATATAATCCCAAATCTAATTAATAGATATGTTACAACCATTGATATCAATGGTACTATATTTTACTTGTTTTTACTTGATATAATTTCTAACTGTGTATATAGTTCTGCTTCGCTTGCTGTTGGAAGTATTCATAAAGGTCACGAACGTTTTAGTGACATATCTAGGGGCAGATAATGTACTTTTATGAGTCTTTCAGCTTTGTTATGTGCTCAGTCGTTGCCAATGCCAGTCTGGACGACCAAAGTGATCGATGAAGTCTTATTTAATGGTGATGCTATGTACAAGGATGCCTTTGAAAATCACGTTGTTCCAGATACGGAGACATTGTCTCTCAATTATCTTCCTAACAGAGCTCAATCGTCTCCCGAGCCGTCGGCTGTCTCTAGCTCACATGATTCATATGAGTGCTCAATATAAATGTTTGTATGGATGTATGTAGAGAAACTTTTAAAACTTGGAGTAACAGACCTCAAACATTAAAGTTCTACTACCTCAATATTGTCTTCCATGTTTCAGAAATTGAGGAAGGGAATGCTGAGCAGTTCTATGAAAGGCTCAGCAGCACTTACTTTTCATTGTAACTGCTAGTATATTTCTTCCATATACTGTTACTTAAATATTAATTAAAAAATTTTTCAACTATAATTGTATCTTTCTCACTGCCTTATACACTTGTTTTATTCGGAAATATTGTAATACTTTTTCCTATTAAATGTAAAGATTAGATTTTGAACAAAACTGTAATTTACTATATGTTAGCTAGCTGACTTGTGTAGCCCTATTTTGGTTATTTCAGCTTGCTGGTACGAAGAATATGTTTTGTCTATTCATGTAAATTCGAACTTGTCCCCAAAGTATGTACCTAAATAAATCATTGTCATTAACATTGTCATTGTCATTGTCATTGTCATTGTTATTGTCATTGTCATTGTCATTGCCATTTTCATTGTCATTGTCATAAACATATTCCTACTTTTATAGATGAACTACTTATATCAATGAAAGGTTATGCTGTAATCAGAATGAGAGATTACCCTTAAATTGATTCTGCAGTTTCGACTTTCGTCACATCCATGACAAGAGAACAGTCATCCAGCATCAAAAATCATGACGAAACAAGTGTAGTGCAGATCGTGTTACCATTCAAAGGTCAAAAATCCGCTGACGGAGTCCGGAAACAGTTAAAAAATTTTAGCCACAAGATCGTCCAAGAATTACAGCCCGTGTTTACAACCAAGAAGATTAAGAATCGTTTAAAGACGTGCGAACAAATTCCAACAATCGTGAGCTAACAAAATGTCGTTTATAAATTTGAATGTGGCGTGTGAAGTGTAAAGTGTGAAGTGTGAAGTGGGGGCACAAGAGACCATCATCATCTATTGGAAAACATATAATCTCTCATTCTGATTACAAATAAAGACAAAGGAATCTTAACTTTAATCACTTCAAAATTATGAAACGCTGTCATTCAAAGTTTGACTGTCTGCTGGGTCAACTGTACGAGATGCTGTTCATCAGGAATTTTTGAAAAGCCTTCTTTTTCAAAGTAAAACTGTTCATCTGACCTTTGTTTGACTCGTATTATTGTTTTGGTTTTCTTTTATTTGTATATTTGTTTGTTTGTTTGTTTGTTTTTCCTTTCATAATTACGTACACTATTATAGTAGTCCTTTATATTTCTCTTCGCGGTCTAAATGATCCGAGTCTGTACATGATAATGACAACTTGATGTTGTCGAAACGTTAGTTTTTAGCGACAGTGTTTGTTTTAAAATCATTTACACACTTTTTTTTATAAGAACAAACTTTTTAAGAGCACCCAGGCTGAGATTTGCCCAAAAATTAAGAACAAGCACATGCTGAATATTTGATAAGACAAATTTAAGGATTTTATTTATTAATCCTTGTACATCGATTAAGATGGTACGCGTAAGTTCATGGTAAGATTTCTAACCGCTTGTTTCAGTTTTCAAAAGATGCCGAAAACGGTAACAAAAACTTGAATGCTCGTATGCATTGCATACATGTACGATACTGTACGATATAACGTTTTGTTTGCAATCTGTTTGGTTTTACAACAGTATTACAGTATAACTACCATACCGCTGGATGAAAGAATAAACACGTATTTCCTAGCGCCTTTTTATTGTTCCGCGCAACAAATCAACTATTTGAAAATATCATGAAATAAGAACAATTTAAGAACAATTTGAGGCTGAAATCGCCAAAAATTTAAGATTAACCCAGCCTCTACCGAAAGTTACCGGTTCTTATTAAAAAAAGCGTGCATCCTTGTTAAGCCATTTATTACCTCGGAAATTTGTATTCTCGGAAGTCCCTTCTCAGCTTTCGCATGGTGACTGATAAACATGCGGTATTCTTAAATGGCATAGTCACGGTTCTGCGCATGATCGGCACTTGAGCCGAAATCTGACAGCAGCTTTGTTTTTCGTCTAATCAAAATCGTCCAGTAAGTTGACAGCACGAAAAATAAGTGTTTCAACATGAATAAATAAATGAATAAATGAAGCTAGAGTAGAGCTTAAGAGGAATTCTAAAAAACGAAGCAAGATTAAGGATTTGGCAATGTAAACCTCCAGTTTCCACAACAAACAAAATTAGTGAGTTTTAGCCCAGCAAATTATTGCGGCTTTCAAAGATTATTGACCGTGAACTGCTATACCACTCGGCATAACTTTGGTTCGCAGTATTCGCACGCAGCGATTTAATATTCCTTGCTTTATTTAAACCGCTTTAAAATTCCAATTCTTTTTTCAAGATAAAGTAGAATAGCGTGAGTTTTGTGCATACACCACGGAGTGTAATGATTTTATTACAACGTTTGGTTGCGACGAGCTAGATGTTAGGTACCGGCAAAATCAAATGCAAATTTGTACGCGTATCGAGTGTGAAGAAGCATTTTGTTTATCAATTATCAATCGTGAACACTAAATTCACAATTCAAAGGCGAATTGATGACCTGTGAAGTCTGTGTCGCTGGAGAAAATTCCGTAAGACTTGAGTAATTTCCAAGAGCCATAAACTCGTCAGGAAAACCCGTACGATCGCCCGAACGCCAGAGCGTTTTATACGTTCTAGTCACTACAGTTGCATTCCAGTTCGGGACATCACTCTTCGAAACTGCTTGGTCATTCATACTGAATTAATGTCGATCTGGAAAACTTTGAATTACATAGGATTTTAGGAAAGAGTACAGTTTAAAATACACTGTCATAACTACGAAACAAAAAAGTGATTCTTGACGACTGATGTAAAAACGCGAAGTGATAATTTAAGATTGAGAACAACAACACAACTTATTTCAATCGTTTTGGGCCGGAAAAGATTTTAAAATTTCAAGTGTCCGCAGCATGCGCAGAACCGTGACTGGGCCCATACAAATCCGATTGGCTAAAGAACCTGTTGTTGTTGTTATCACGAGATGTGCCGAGTGGCCGAGTGCGTGTTGACTTTAAGATTAAAACCCACCCAAAGCGAAATATATTCTGTGTGTTTCTTAAACTTATAATGGCTTCATCTTGCGAGGAGAACGATAAACGTTTTAGTGAACTCAAGTATTGGTTTAATAAATGGCTTACTGATGCAGGTTCCAAGAAAATATCTTTGCTGCTGACGGGCAAAACAGGAGTAGGGAAGTCAAGGTTGGTTAATAGTCTCATTGGCAGCAAAGTAGCGGATGAAGGAAGAAAGAAGGACCCGTGTACCAAGACAGTGAATAACTATCAAACCACTAAGGAAGGAGTCGAAATAGTAGTGTGGGATTCTCCTGGCCTACAAGATGGGACAGATTTCCAACATGAATACATACAAGATATGTCGACTAAAATTAAGGAAGTGGATTTGGTCATCTACTGTTTCAAAATGGATGACACCCGTCTTAGAGATGAAGACCTAAACGCAATGAGGATTTTGACCGAGGTTTTCGGCAAGAAACTGTGGGAGAATGCTGTGTTCGCTTTGACCTTTGCGAATAAAGTGGAAGATCCGGACGACGACTCAAAAGCAGCTTTGAAGAATTTTTTCATCGAAGACCTTAAAATCTGGGAGGAAGCGTTTCGCGATCGTCTGCCCTCAAACGGAATAATTGATGTCAATACTATTGACAAGATTCCAAAAATTCCAACCGGTGTTGTAAAGAAACTTAAGTTACCCGACAGAGACAACTGGCTGACAGAATTCTGGGTTCACTGCTACGAGAAAATGAAAGAGGGGTGTCGGGTGAATCTGCTGAATGTAAACAGGCAAAGAATGCGGAATTTTCCAAACAAAAAAAATGTCAACGAGTTCTTTTCGAAATCATTTGACTCGGGTCCCTCGTACGGTAGAAACGAGCCCTGTGTTCAGAGAGAACCACAAAGGTACAGTCCGTCTACCTCTACCCAAAGAACCGGGCCTTCTATTCAGAATACAGAACCGAGTTACAGTCCGTTTCCTTCTTCCGAAAGAACCGGGCCTTCTATTCAGAATACACCACGAAGGTACAGCCCGCCTCGCTCTACCCGAAGAACCGAGCCCAGTGTTCAGAATACACCACAAAGTGACAGTCGGCCTCGCTCTACCCGAAGAACCGAGCCCAGTGTTCAGAATACACCACAAAGCGACAGTCGGCCTCGCTCTTCCCGAAGAACTGAGCCCAGTGTTCAGAATACACCACAAAGCGACAGTCGGCCTCGCTCTACCCGAAGAATCGAGCCCAGTGTTCAGAATACACCACAAAGCGACAGTCGGCCTCGCTCTTCCCGAAGAACTGAGCCCAGTGTTCAGAATACACCACAAAGCGACAGTCGGCCTCGCTCTACCCGAAGAATCGAGCCCAGTGTTCAGAATACACCACAAAGCGACAGTCGGCCTCGCTCTACCCGAAGAACCGAGCCCAGTGTTCAGACTACACCACAAAGCGACAGTCCGTTTCGATCCACCCAAAGAACCGAGCGCAGTGATCAGAGTACATTGCGAAGGTACAGTCGGCCTCGCTCTACCCGAAAAACCGAGCCCAGTGCTCAGACTACACCACAAAGCGACAGTCAGCCTCGCTCTACCCGAAAAATCGAGCCCAGTGTTCAGACTACACCACAGAGCTACAGTCCGTTTCGCTCTACCCGAAGAACCGAGCCCAGTGCTCAGACTGCACCACGGTATAGAGGGTATAGCTCGGCTTCCTCTAGCGAAAGTCCAGGGTCCTCTAGAGAGAATTCACCTGTAAGGTACAGTCCGCCATCATCTTACACCGTAAATAACTACTTCATGTTTTCTTCCAAGACTGCATCACCGGTATTCGTATCAAATCCAAGTGGAACCTTCTCTATTGGTGCTGCAGGTAACGAAATCAGTTCAATATCTGCTTATGAAGAACACGCTCCTATGGAAGAGCCACCTTATAGCTGCATTAAGCAAAGTTCTGATCATAGTGCATCGAACGGAAGCTACCCTGACCTCGTATTCACCGATTGCCAATTTAAAAGGGTTGAACACTCGACGTGGCAGTCCTTCACCAACTGGGTTGGAGATATGTGGGAAGGGGTTAAAGATTTTGGTGCATCTGTATTTAAAGGTACTATGTCGTTTCTTGGCTGGATGTTTGGTTAATAGTTAAAGCAGTTCACACATGTAGGATAAACCATGGGGTTCTGGACCACTTCCCATCTTGCAAACCATAGGCCAGGTGGAGAGTGGACCAGAACCCCCGTGGTTTATACCACTGCACAAAATCCTTTAACATAAACGTTTTTCCTAAAATTGTTAGATAATCCTGCAAGAAGCGTTTAGATACTAAAGATTAAACAATTTTAGATAAGAGCTATATGCTGGTGTATTGGAGGCCTTTCTCGATCATATTTTTGAATGGACACTGTTTTAACAATTGGAATAACATTCGCTGAAAGTTTGTTTTGTATGGGTCTTATGATTATAGGTTTTAACTATAACCCGGCTTACTTACAACGTTACATCTATATCTCTGAGCCATAATCTTCTTTTAATAAAAGAGGCAAAATGTTGTCAAGTAGCAGCCAACATAAACGTTGAGATAGAAAACGCTATCATTAGTTTTTACCTTTTTTAATGTCTCTAGAGCAGCACTCAAACGTTTTTAATACCTAGCATTAGAGGTGTTGAAAATGTGCTATATTAAATAGGAAATAGCGAATACAGGATTCGTACTTTTTGTCCGTTTGATATTCCATGATTCAATTTTTATGATTTGGTGTGTTTGGAAGAGTTTCTATAAAATATGTGTTATGAGTGGTAATTTAAGAAAGGTGAAATCTGCAAAACGTTTGCTTAAATTTTGTTATATCTATTTAGTGTAAGGATTAGAAGAGAGTATAGGTTTTGATATTAATTTTTAAAATCTTGTAATTAGTCTCAAACAAAAATCTTTCGGTTGTTTTCTACTTTAAAAATGCATGATGTTGTAACACAGAATCGGAATTTTGTTTGACGTGTAATAGGAAACACTGTCATTAGATTAGTAAAGAATTTATGGAATCAAATAAAAGTGTTTATCTTCAGGAGTATACCTTTCAAATCATTTAGATGATATCAGTGTAAGCCATAAATTTACCTTTACTGAGAGCGTAAATGGTTAAGAGATAATTATACTTGACATATGTTCGCTTAAAGGTAAAATGGATAAAATTATT
>JAOBYJ020012307.1:0-12162 GCA_025403565.2 Palythoa heliodiscus
TTTATATTTTTGTTTCCCCACGTAATAAATATTACGTGGGGGAAGAAAAGTATAAAAACGGCTTTCAGAAAATAGCTTCTTACTATGAAAGGCTTACCGCATGCTCCGATTAACAACCACAAGAGCCACGAGAGTCTAGCTTAGTCGGCCTGTGGTAAAACTTAATATATAAATTCATCTATGACGTGGTCACAGGGCCTTTGACCTCCTTACGTGGAATTTTTTTTCTTCGTTTTACTTTTTGATTCATATTTTCCTGATACATGATTATTTACTTAAGCTTCTTTATAGTTATTTAGGGTGTCCAACCACTACAGTTCTGTTTACTTTAACATTTAATTGATTTGTACTGTTCAGTGAAGATTGTGGAAATAAATCATTAAATGATTTGTTGTTGTCGTTGACTGTGCTGTTACATCCTCGCCTCATTGAACTTTGACATAGAAAACTCAATTCCACAATCTATAGAAGTACCTCCTGCATCGTGTAATAATTCCTCAAACGTTTTTAGCTGACCAATATAGTTCTTCTCCTGCCTTCCATTAATGACATTAGGCTATATCTCTTAGACTTTAAACAAATGGAAATATGATCATGATTAACTTTTAAACTAAGGCGAATGCTTTAATTATAAAAACCACTCAGGATTTTACGGCTTGTATCCAAATGAACATTCTTTCTTTTGCAGATGATTCTAGCTGGTAAATGTCAGAAATATGATTATGGTTTCTATGGTAACTGGGAGCGTTACAATGAGGTGAGTACGTTGGTACTAATAACACGTACTCGTAAGTGTACAAACCTGTACAACAAATCAATTAGTGAGTATTTACGCATTTATGTCCAGTATTGGAATCCAACAAGAATGTTTAAAACGAAATATTCTAGGTCCCCATTTGATATTGACCCGCAACAAAAGTAACCAAACAAACGATGCTTCTAAAATTCTAATAATCAAGTTCCCAGGGTCCCCTAACAAAAGTATCGAAACTAACAAATTCAATGAATCAGATGTTTATAAAACTCAAGCATAATTGTGCAGGGATCTTAACAAAGTAAAAAAGTAACAAATGCAATACTATTTTTTGGAAATCAAATACTCAGGGGTTGAAATCGATAAAACGTCAAGATTTTGATATATTTTTGGGGGTTTACTTTTGCAAATTTCGTTTTAGGCAGAATGTTTTTTGCTTGAACTTTGGTCATGGTCACGGTCACGGTCACGGTCATGGTCACGGTCATGGTCATGGTCACGGTCACGGTCATGGTCATGGTCACGGTAACGGTCACGGTCACGGTCACGGTCACGGTCATGGTCACGGTCAGGGTCACGGTCATGGTCAGAAATTCCAGATACTGAACGATATTAAAACTGGTTTAATGCTTAAAATTTGTTAACAAATATAAAAAAACGTTAGTATCAGACTAATTGTTTTAAATAGCTTAAGACTGACATTCTGTTGGTAGTTTGAGCCGAAAGAGTATGATGTGAGGCGGATGGCCGTTCCAACAGTGATGTTTTCCGGATCCAACGACAAACTCTCCGACCCTAAAGACGTCATGGACCTTAAACGACAAATCAAAAACCTGATGTATTTCAGAGAAATTCCCAAATGGAACCACGTAGATTTCCTGTTTGGCATTGACGCCCCGCGTTTGTTATATTCACGCATGCTCAAACTGATGAACGACAGGAACATGTGGTCTTACACCAACTCCTTCTCCCGACGCAATCGCACAGGATCTAAATCGAAGAACAGAAACTAAAAGGAACTAAATAAGAAAGAGGTGGTTTATATATGGACTGGTTTTACTGCGACTTAGTTACTCTAGCGATTCGATCTGATTTAACTTGACTTTGAAAAATATGCATATGCAGTATTATTTTTTTAATTATTAAAGAATTTTTAAACCTTAGCGAAAAAAAATACAATTAAGATTTAACAAAACTGCATCAGTATCTTAATATTTTTATCTTATAAAGAAAACTATTTTCCGGTTCTAAATATTGAAATAAAAACAAGACCAAAATGCATCTTTTTAGTTTACATTTAGTCGGTTCAGATCAGTTGAATTTACTGATAATTTGCCAAACGAAGAAAGAAGCTCTTTCTAAATTAAAAGTCCTGTATCTGAAGGATTATGATTGAACACTGGATGAAGCATTACATAATTTTCTGAGCGAGACGAATCAAACAAACTGCAACGATTGTTTGAAGAGAATTTCTGGTCCGTGTTTTTTAATGCCGCTTTCCTTGTTAGAACCTGTAACGTATTTAATAGTTTTCTTTTGTTTAATTTTCATTTATAAAGTTTTTAATGTAACATCAAAAGTCTTAATAAAATTTCTTTCCTTTTTAGTGGAAGCTTTTCTTAGTTTGAATTTAAACATTCCATGTAGAAAACGTATAAAATCAAATTGCTTTCTTGGCCTTTGTTTTGGAGTCTTTTGGTTGGATAAATTATTTTAACACAAAAGAAACAATTCTTTATTAATAAAAGTAAAGTTTCATTGCATTGTTTTTCAGAACCATGTTTTCAAGATGTTGTTAACATGTTGTACTCAGTTTGAGGTATTCTCAGTCTGAAACTCTAAACATTCTGTGTGGGAAAAGCGAAATGCTGCAGAACACCGCAGGAGGTTGCCTACTTCTAGGCGGACCAATACTTGAAAATGTTTTTGTTTGAAATTATATAAAGGTGAATATTTACATCATCTTCGCACCTCAGTACACAAAAATCTCAAAGAGCGCACTCGCGTTCACTTTCAAATTGAGTATTAGTAATTTTCCTCCTACTATACCCGGTAAACACCGAAAAGCCAGATTTCGTGACTGCCTTTGTGTTGCCTGCGTGTTGCCACAACGGCTGCAATTATCTTTACATTTTTGTCTAAACTGCTTCAAAACGAGCCGCCATTTTGGCTGCTGCTCTAAATTTCCCAAAATATACCGAGTATCGGAAGGCCAATCAAAGGGCGTAAACAAGTGTTATCCACTAGCTTAATAATTAATTGCCGCGTTTAATTTGAGAAAAATCACACATCGTCTGGCCAAATTAAATTTAAATGCCTGAGCCTTTAGGCGACGGCAATTCCTTCTACTTGGCCAAACAATAAGTGATATTTCCCAAATTGTACGAGGACCCACTCCACTGCATAGCCATAGGGAACAATTTAATTTTGCATTTTAGCTCTTGTAAACGAATTCTCTAAAAGTGTCGAGCGGCGTGGTCTTTGAACAGGGAACTTTCCATAGTTGCAAAGACTGACATTTGCTGACGCGATCGATCACAAAACTGAGTTGCTTATGCATGTGAAACTTTAAATTGGAGGACAATTAGAGATAAATCGAGGTCCAAATTTACATTATACTTTGTCCCTTATGGTGTTTTAAAATACTAAAACAGTTTTCTTTTAGTATTTATTTTGGTTTATTTAATTATAATTGTTTTGTTATAGTGTCCCCAATTAGCTTATTATTTAGCTAAGGAACTTGGCACTTTTAAAAAAGGATCAACTTAAAAAAATTATTAAAAAATGCTTAAACGTTTATTATAATAAATATGTTTAGTTTTAAAAAGTCTATAAAAATCATTTTGACTTGTTGGGTTGTTTTTCAAAGCTTAAATTGGAATTCTGTAGCTTTTATTTCTGTAGCTTTTATGTCCGATTGCGCGGTAAATGCGTACGACGTGCGTGCAGAAACATGAAGCAGGTTGTCAAAAACAATTTGAGTGGGCCTATCAAAACTACTGCAATTATGCCAACATAGCTGATATGTTCAGAAACATAAACGGGAAAAAAGGTTTTCACGACAAAATATTTTTGTGAGTTAAATCTCTAATAAAATACTACAATATATTGAATTCTAAAATGACAAACTATTTCAACCGCTTGGGTCATAAACTAAAGCAAGACTAAGAGGTTGATTTTTATTTTCTATAGACTACACATAAAATGTTGGAATCGCCAAAGATGGCTTTTCAAACTCAAAACATTTTCAACAACTAACTCGTGTCATTTATCTTTATTCATATTTTTGTAATGAGAGCAAAAAAAGTTTTTGTACTAATGTTGTTTTTTGGAACCTCACTCTTTATCTTGAATTAACGTGGTTTATTTATGGCATTAATTGTCCATTCTTCTATCAGGAAATAGGGTGTAGTCATTAATTTTATGTAGTCCTTCAACTGGTGAAACTGTCGCCGAAAAACTTGCTCAGTCTTCATGCTTTTCCAAACTCCTTTTCAAAATCTGTACAAAAAAGTATATTAAATATAATATTATAACTGAAGACTATTAACGACTTGCCTAAAAACTTGCAAGCTCACTAAATGAATAAACAACATCAGGCTTCATTTTTTAAAACACAAATTGATAGATAGGTAGATAGGTACTTTGTTAAGTTTTACTGAGAACTTTACAGCTATAAAGCTGAATCGTGTTAAACCTTTACAAAGCGATAAAAGTATGATAAAAGACAAAAACAATTGTAAAAACAAGCAAAAAAGTTAAAAATATTTACAATTTCTAATAATAAAAGAGTTCTTAAAATAATAAAAAAAAGACAAAAGGTTAAAAAAATTTACAATTACTAATGATAAACGAGTTCTTAAAATGATCATTTTTCGCCCTCGGAAAACAATATTTCCGTTAGCGCCTTAGATTATATTGGCAACTGTTCGAATCTGGCAGTAAACTGTATAGTTTGTGGCTCGAATTGCACATTATAACAATTTTATATTTTTTGTGCATGAAAGAAGTAGCTCGTTTGTGTTTTTTGTCTGTAAGTCTCAAATCTTAGTGTAAAATGCTCGGTAGCATGATCTGCGTTATCAAAATTGAGGCAAAAGACAATTCAGTCTAAGAGGTGCACATCTCAAAAGGAACACAACAGGCCATCATCTCTTTAGTATCTTGAACTAATATTTTCTTTCGTCTATTCATAAAATTGTTACCTGTTCAACGAACTGTCGAGCTATTTAGATCAAACTGATTGAAAGAAACACACATTTTGATTTACTCAACAAAAGTGCAAATGGTTCTGGTGTTTAGTGTACATTAACATAAATTCAGTTCAGATAAAAAAAAAACTATAATTATCAGTACCTTTGTCATTATAATCGTCGAAAGTTCTTCTCTTCTGGCTGTTTTGAAATATTTTCCTGAATTTCCCGTTTTCTTCAAACTCGCGTCCCCATCTTAATCCTTGGGCATCGGTAGTTTGTAAACAGGTTAACAGTACCACACAAGAAATCAGGAGAAAAGCAAAGACTCTCTTGGATTCCATGATACAATCTGAAACGCAAGTTGAACACAAGGGCTCAAATTTCAAACAGAAACACGCTTTTTATCTCATCTCGTGCACAAAGTGCAGGATGGGATATTGTGAGGGGGCTAAAATGTCACTCTTTGTCCGGCTGTTAACACGGCTTTTTAGGACTGGGGCGAGAATCTTTAGATTTACAGCAATCAAAAATGGCGTACTCATGCAAGGTTTTGCATGAAGTTTTGTGCGATATGAGCAAAATCTACTCTACAGTTATTGAATTTAAAGTCTGGCTCTGGAATCGAATTAGAACTGCAGATTATTTTTCAGCTTTAATGCTACTTGAGGCTTAATCCAGCCAACTCGAACAAGATCGAGGTAAGTAAACAGTGTGACTTCGAAGATTTTTGACAACATTCGAACCTTTGTTTCTGATGCCAGTAGTTTTAAATTTATACCACGCATTTGAAGAGTGATCTACTTAATCCACGGATGAGATGGCTCACAAGCAGCCCTTTGATTAGTCTTTATAAAAACCAGAAAGGTATGGCTATTAAATAGCAAAATTAAAACAACCATTAAATCACCCAGCCGGCACGCATCAGTTCAACTTTTTTAAAGCTCAATACATGCATTGACCTTTTGTAATTTTACAATGTAGATTCCTACTAACTTTAGCTAAACCCACTGACGATGAATCAGGCCTTCGAAACATGTCTGATAGTTTGAAACTATATAAACTATATGTCACAACAACAATTAAAGTTTCCAGCATGTTGTTCTCGGTCAGTCGTAGTTCTTAATTTTCTCTTAATAAAATTACCTTAGTCATTCCAATTAGTTTTTTCTGGTACTATACGTACCTATTAAACTGAACGTAAATATCTTCGGAAAGCTGAAAATTTTGAATGACAAATGAGCACGATTTTTTGCTCAGGAAGTCAGCGCAAATTTATTTTGTTTGTTTTCGAAGCTTGTAAACTGCATGGTAGTATGCTTTTTTAAAAACTGTATATAATTCTTTGAATGAACTAAAAATTACTCTTGCGTTAAGCCTCGATTTTTCTTAGGCTGCTCTAAATTTGGGGGCTTATTCATTGTCCCGGTTCTTCGTTTTTCCTTGATACTAAATTTAATCTAGAAGAAAATAAAGATCACGAAGTAACTTATCAAATGTTTTGAAAGGTGCTTTTAAAGGGGGGAAATGTTGCACTTGCTCGTTGAATGTAACTGCTGTAGAGAAGAGGCCATCAGGAAACACAAATGTTCAAGACAAGCAAAAATATAACAAATGTAGGATTATTGAAAATACAATTTAAAATTGGGTCAAACTGTTGGAAGATGAGCAAGTGGCTATGGACTTAAAATATTGCAGTTTTTGCTTAAAACTTGGTATGAGTTGTACTCTACGAGCACAATTACCGTTCATTCATGTTTCTCAGTATAAATAATTATTATTGGCATAACTTTATTGTAATATTAAAGATTCTTTTTTATTTCTATGAATAATGTATTTACTTATTTATGATAATCGTCTATATTGCTCTTGGAGGATAACGTTTTAGTTTAAAAAGCAGTACAAAGTCAAAATATTCACATCACTGTTCTAAATATCTGAGCCGGAAAGCTTTGTGTTTCGTAGTAAACATTGGTCCTCGGGGTGTTAAACCAATCCAGCCTTACATCCTGATTTTTACGCATAAATTGGTTTAAAGCCAGGTTTTTCCCATCTGCATCGTATTTACCGAAAGGTGCTAAGCATAATTTAGTAAACAAACAGTGGACGAATTATTTTTAAAAAAACGGAAAACTTGATCCCAAACTTCAACTGCGAGCCCTCTCAAACCGTTTTCTTCATTCTAAAAACATATCTTTTAACTTTTAGTTGTCTCAAAACTTGTTTTGTGATATCGTAACACATTTCAGGTGATTTATACCATCAAGTTATTTCATCTTGTAGTAACAGCTAAAAAATATTTACACGACGGTTGTACGTTGAACAAATCAGAACATTACTCATAGCAAATTTGAACTCCCGATTTACGAAAAAAATTAATGAAATCTTGTTTCAAGTAGAATAAATTACTAACTAAATCTTGAATCACAGAAATTTAAAACACCATAGTTGGTTTTACGAAATAACCTTTAAACCCCCATGTTACAATTTTGAACGAAAGAATCGAAATTATACCTAGCTGAACCTTCCGATAAATATATCTTAAGAAAAAAGTTTGCTTATAATAACACGTGAGAACATCGTGTCTATTTCGCATTTTATTGTTTGACAATACTCAACAATCAAATGCTTTGTTGCAAGATGTGTTCACAATGTTTAAATTTTCAGGCTATTATAGCATCTGGTGATAGATTAGTCAGATGTTACATATTTCGAATGACATATTCGGTCGTTTTAAATTTTTTCTCAACATAGTCATACTCTACTCTAAACCGTTTTGATACTGATTTGTTAGAATCAAGTTATGGTTTTTGTTTTTGTTTTATTTTATTTTATTTAGTTTCTCAAAGATTTGAAGAAAATTTAAATTACACAGTGACAGTGTACACCGCGCATATATTTATAAGTACCGATGCTGAAATTGGCCAGAAGTTAAGAACAGTTTAATTGCATGCTCAGACTGAGAATCGATGTAAACTAAGAAACATTCTTTTGGTAGAAATGTATTTGACTTACAGCAAAAAACAAAAAATTATTCACTATAATTGGAACCCTAAAGACTACTCAACAAACAGTGAAGGTAGTTAGCCTCTAAATTCAGCCGTGCCATACATGTATGGTGTAAGGGGTTTATTTCGTTTTCCAATGGCTTGTTACTTTTTTTCGTTTCTTTTCTTAAATAAATCGCTTGCATAAAAAGAACAAATTAACAACAATTTGATGCTGAAGTCACGAAAATATTAAAAACAAGGAGCCTCTGGAGTTACTGGTTCTTGTAAAAATGTTCAGACAGCAATGAGCAGTAAAAATCACCACGAAACAAAATAAATTCTGATAAAATATCACATTAAGGCAGGTAGAATTCTAGACTCAATTTCAACAGCAAAACTTTTACGCTAAAAATTAGTATTGATGTCATTTTTCCTTTTTTGAGGGTAATACAAGTCTAACGACCATAAAGTGGTATCGCATGGAAAACGTCGTGACCCTATACTATAGCCAC
Organism: Palythoa heliodiscus; assembly: GCA_025403565.2. NCBI lineage: Eukaryota > Metazoa > Cnidaria > Anthozoa > Zoantharia > Sphenopidae > Palythoa > Palythoa heliodiscus. Next base: position 8,450 of record JAOBYJ020012307.1, read on the forward strand.
ATTCATTTTACTTTATACAGGAATTTACGGTGCAACTACGGATGAAACAAATGCTTACCAAAGGTTCAAGACGCTTTTTTGTGATACCAGGTTTTCCGAGTTTGTTTTATGCGCGATTTCTAAGATGTGAAGCAGAAATGTTGTGCGGTTTTGTTTTATAAGGCAAAGATTTTGGATATTTATGAGGAAGCGCAATGTTTACAGTAAACTTCATTTGGGCGGAAGAATTTGTGCATGTACGCACAGATAACGCGTTTTATTGAAATAATTGGACTTCCGATGTTATTAAATGAATGCATGCGTTTCAAACAAAAGTAATTTCTGAATCCAAATTGCCCTCTCTAATGATTATACGAGCCTTGATTATCAAAGGTAATAGACCATTCTGATATCTAAGTGAGATTAATAAAATAAAAAGTTAAAAAGGGAATGTAGTTAATAATCTAATTGTCCATGTACCGCCTCGAGTTATCCGCCTCTGTGAAAACTAATGCGAAAAAATCAAATGTTTATTCTTGATAAACGTTTTAAGGAAATGTTAAAACTTCAGCGTTAAGTTTGTAGCTCCCATTGTTATTAAAGCATTTCTCACGTTCGGATATAGTTGTTAAAATGGTTTTTGTAGCTCTGCATGATTTTTTTTCTTGGCCGAATAAAACTTCAGTTGCAAGATATATCTAAACGATAATCGAAAGAGGAAGCGAACAGAGCATGTTACGATAAATATTTGCTGCAAGAGATTTTCTAGTCACGGTAAACTTTATCAAAGTTGCACGTAATTAGAAAAGAAGATTATCGCAAACCTCTCGTCTTGTACTTCACTAGAAAGACTAAAAGCTTTTTACCAGCATTATACCTAAAAACATCAGTTTTTGAAGAATATACTAATCTTTGTAAAAGCCCTTTCCCCAAGTATATAATTGCTTGTAGTTTTGTTTAATTTATTTATCACTGATCCAATACATCTTTTTGAAGGAACGGAAGTTTTTTATAATTGGTTTCTTCAAATCCAAATAAATGCTTTAAGTATGGGAAAAGTGACAGGAAAGCCACACTCGCTAACAAATAAAATGTAAGCAACACCTCTCTGAGAAATAGCATCAAAATGGGTTAAATTATATTAAATGAATATTTTTAAACGAAAAAGTTGTAAAATTGGGCTAGCAAATTTAGTGTTGATTCATATAATCAAAATTCATTGATCATTTGTTGTCTATTCTATATGCAAATTTACCCATCTGCTTCAACACACAGAGATTTCACTAATCGGTATTTCATTTCTTTTTCAATACAACCGCAGTACAAAGATAAAGGTTTCCTACATTTCATAACTTTATTAAATTACTTTAACAAGCTTCTTCACATTAACTGAGATTTTCACTGATCAAAACAACAATAGCCACATTTTTCCTTTTTAGGGTTGTTTTGTAAAGAGGCAAATCTAATCAAGTCTATTCCGTCCAAACACTTTTAAATTTATTATAACCTAATTGTCTTCTTCCTAGCAGGAGGTCTCACATACTTCTGCAAAGAATCATGCATCGGCCAGCTCTATCGCTCCTTATCTAGGCTACATTTAGTCAGACTGTCCTTGTCTCGTTTGATCTTTTGCTTTTGTTCCGCAGGATTTCTTTGCCGAAATACTATATTTCGAATAATCCAGTTCGACACTAAGTGAATCGGGCACAGTGAGTATGTTATAGTTTTGCTTAAAATTACGGACAAACACAAAATGGAGTTTTTCACAACAGATTTTTGTGACTACGTACCAGTGCAGCTTAGTATTAAATCAAATTCTGCTCACACCCAATTTCTTCATAAACTACGAATGTTTTAACTTTTGCTTAAAACCCTATAAAGAGATGATGAGTAAGTTTTTCAGCTTGGATAAATACTGTGAAAGAATTATTCTTGTTGTCACAAGCTTCTTTTTTTCTCTTTTTTCTCATGGGTTCAATTCCCGTTAGATACTCAGAAGATTTCTTCTGAGAACGGAAAAAAGAAGATTGTGACAACAAGAATAATTCTTTCACAGTATAAAGTGATTATTCGTTTTTTCTTCTTCAAAAGTAGAATCAGTAAGTTTTCATTAATTTGTTTCACCAAATTTTGAGTGAAGATAACAATTTTTGAAAAATGAATTTTAAAAACTCGGCAGTAAAATGTTTAATAAGCCTAATGTGTTTTTGATAAGATGTATAATAGCCGTTCACGGTTCTATACTTAGTTATTGTTTTAAATTCGTTCATTGAAATCACTTGGTTTCAACAATGGAAAGTGAATAGTGTTAATCAGAGCTAAACCACTGTTTGAATTATTATGTTTTAATTTTCACTTGCTAAAGTTTTCTACTTTCCTAAGGGCAACTCACTCCTTTCACGCAGTTGTTAAACAATAAGACGTCATGTTGTGAGAAATTCTGCGGGCAATTTCTTTCTTTTTCACAAACAAACCTTAGAATGTATTGTTTCTTTGAAACTGAAAATTTGAAAAAGTCCTATTTCTATATTAATGTAAAAAATGTTTTTCTTTAGTTTGATTCCCGATATCAATCTTGTCGCAACTCTTTTCCGTTTTTGTTCTAGATAATATAAATATCTTCACACTTCCATGTTGTCTGTGTTTACGAAAACGACAGCAAGACATGATTGCGAAAAGGATTTTAAATTTACAATTTCAGTTATAATTGTATATGTTATGTTTAAAATAACCCATAAATATTGTAAGTGCAACAGAATGTATAATTCTAACAAGAAAGCTTTAAATTTTTCCATGTTTTGCAAGTTGTCAATCGCAAATACCCGAGAAAACAGCTCTCCCCCTCTCTCTCCCTCCCGTTAAACTGGCTTTCTCAGTTTTAATTTTGATTCTTAGTATTTTCTTCTTTGGATAAAGTCCACTAACGCTTTCATAAAGCCTCTTTAAAAGTGGAGTTTGGTATTTTTTGCGTGTTTCGGGGTTCGTTTACAATATTTTCATACAAAAGGCAAATAAAACTTTTTTTTACTTTGAGCAACGAGAGCTTTTTATGTTGTTTTGTGTATGCATTTATATGTATATTTCTGAAAGTGACAATATACATAAATAGCGACAGCGAACTACCAACTGTTCCCTTTTTTTGAATAAAAAATATGCCGTTAGTGGAAATCAAACCCTCATCTGGTGTGCTACAGCATCATCACGACAATGAATCCTTCTGGCAACAGAAAATCGATTAAGTTAGTAGTTAGCCACAGTGTTCCCCGGCGTTTTTCATTTAGGAACAGGACAAATATCGGATTATCCAACAACGATTCATAGGCTACCAGCTAATAACAAATTCTATATTGTATTAAGGAGGCTTGGTATCTAACAATTCAGTCATTACTGCTAACGGATCCAAAGGACACACCGCGCTTTGCTATATAAATGTTTACAAGTGAATATGTATAATTAGCAAAAGCAAAATACTGTCCTTTTCTTCCGAAGCTGCTCGCTTAGAACAAATCTCGACAAGTGACAGCAGAAACTGAAACGTTTTTCTTATAAAAATTAAGATTCAAAGGATTAGCTCTCACAATGCAGCCAAAAGAGCTGTCATGCATGCATATGATTAGACAAAGGCATGGCGTCGAAATGATCACTAAAGCTAACATCAAATGTGAAAAATTACAAAAACGGTTTTTCCGAGTTACTTTTCCTTCACTGTTTTGATAGATTTCACAGAGATCCCC
>JAOBYJ020012415.1:0-12160 GCA_025403565.2 Palythoa heliodiscus
TTAGCGTTGTTAGCGTTGTTAGCGTTGTTAGCGTTGCTAGCGTTGTTAGCGTTGCTAGCGTTGTTAGCGTTGTTAGCCTTGTTAGCGTTGTTGCCGTTGTTAGCGTTGTTAGCGTTGCTGGCGTTGTTAGTGTTCTTAGCGCTTTTAACGATTTTAGCATTGCTAGCGTTTTTAGCATTGTTAGCGTTTTACCGTTGTTAGCGTTGTTAGCGTTCTTAGTGTTGTTAGCGTTGTTAGCGGTGTTAGCGTTGTTAGCTTTGTTAGCGTTGTTAGCGTTGCTAGCGTTGTTAGTGTTATTGGCGTTGTTAGCATTGCTAGCGTATCTGGCGTTGTTAGCGTTGTTAAACTTGTTAGCGTTGTTAGCGTTGTTAGTATTATTAGCGTTGCAAGCATTGTTAGCGTTGCTAGCGTTGTTAAGATTGTTAGCGGTGTTAGCGTTGCTAGCGTTGTTAACGTTGTTAGCGTGGTTAACGTTGTTAGTGTTGCTAGCGTTGTTAGCGCTGCTGGCGTTGTTAACATTGTTAGCGTTGTTAACGTTGTTAACGTTGTTAGCGTTGTTAGTATTGTTAGCGTTGCTAGCATTGTTAGCGTTGCTAGCGTTTGTAACATTGTTAGCGTTGTTAACGTTGTTAGCGTCGTTAGCGTTGTTACCGTTTTTAGCGTTGCTAGCATTGTTAGCGTTGTTAGCGTTGTTAGCGTTGTTAACGTTGTTAGCGTTGTTAGCGTTGTGAGCGTTACTAGCGTTGTTAACGTTGCTAGCGTTGTGAGCGTTGTGAGCGTTACTAGCGTTGTTAGCGTTGCTAGCATTGCTAGCATTGTTAGTTTTGTTAGCTGTGTTAACGTTGTTTCCGTTGTTAGCGTTGGTAGTGTTGTTAGAGTTGCTAGCGTAGTTAACGTTGTTAGCGTTGTTAGCGTTGCTAGCGTTGTTAGCGTTTTTAGCGTTGCTTGCGTTGTTAGCGTTGCTAGCGTTGTTAACGTTGTTAGCGTTGTTAACGTTGTTAGTGTTGTTAGCGTTGTTTGCGTTGCTGGCGTTGTTAACATTGTTAGCGTTAATAGCGTTGTTAACGTTGTTAACGTTGTTAGCGTTGTTAGTATTGTTAGCGTTGCTAGCATTGTTAGCGTTGCTAGCGTTGGTAACATTGTTAGCGTTGTTAACGTTGTTAGCGTTGTTAGCGTTGCTAGCGTTGTTACCGTTTTTAGCGTTCCTAGCGTTGTTAGCGTTCCTAGCGTTGTTAGCGTTGCTAGCAATGTTAGCGGTGATAGCGTTGTTAGCGTTGATAGCGTTGTTAGCGTTGTTAATGTTGTTAGCGTTGTTAGCGTTGTTAGCGTTGTTAACGTTGCTAGCGTTGTTAACGTTGTTAGCATTGTTAGCGTTGTCAGCGTTGCTACCGTTGTTAATGTTGTTAACGGAAAAAGCGTTGTTAGCGTTGTTAGCGTTGTTAACGTTAGTAGCGTTGTTAGCGTTGCTACCGTTGTTACCGTTGTTAGCGTTGCTAGCGTTGTTAGCGTTGCTAGCTTTGTTAACAATGTGAGCGTTGTTAGCGTTTGTTGGCGTTGCTAGCGTTGCTAGCGTTGTTAAGGTTGCTAGCGTTGTTAGCGTTGTTAGCGTTGATACCGTTGTTAGCTTTGTTAGCATTGTTAGCGTTGTTGCCGTTGTTAGCGTTGTTAGCGTTGTTGGCGTTGTTAGCATTTTTAACGATTTTAGCATTGTTAGCGTTTTGGCATTGTTAGCGTTTTACCGTTGTTAGCGTTGTTAGCGTTGTTAGTGTTGTTAGCGTTGTTAGCGGTGTTAGCGTTGTTAGCTTTGCTAGCGTTGTTAGCGTTGCTAGCGTTGTTAGTGTTGTTGGCGTTGTTAGCATTGCTAGCGTATCTGGTGTTGTTAGCGTTGTTAAAGTTGTTAGCGTTGCTAGCGTTGTTAGTATTGTTGCGTTGCAAGCATTGTTAGCGTTGCTAGCGTTGTTAAGATTGTTAGCGTTGTTAGCGTTGTTAACGTTGTTACCGTTGTTAACGTTGTTAATGTTGCTAGCGTTGTTAGCGCTGCTGGCGTCGTTAACTTTGCTAGCGTTGTTAGCGGTGTTAACGTTGTTAACGTTGTTAGCGTTGTTAGTATTGTTAGCGTTGCTAGCATTGTTAGCGTTGCTAGCGTTGGTAACATTGTTAGCGTTGTTAACGTTGTTAGCGTTGCTAGCGTTGTTACCGTTTTTAGCGTTGCTAGCGTTGTTAGCGTTGTTAACGTTGTTAGCGTTGTTAGCGTTGCTAGCGTTCTTAATGTTGTTAGCGTTGTGAATTTTGTTAGCGATTTTAGCATTGTTAGTGTTGTTAGCAGTTTCAGCGTTGTTAGCGTTGTTAGGTATTAGCGTTGTTAGCGTCTTTAGCGTTGTTAGCGTTCTTAGCGTTGCTAACGTTGTTAGCATTGTTAGCGTTGCAACCGTTGTTAGCGTTGCTAGCGTTGTTAGCGTTGTTAGCGTTGTTAGCGTTGCTAGCGTTGTTAGCGTTGCTAGCGTTGTTAACGTTGTTAGCGTTGTTAACGTTGTTAGTGTTGGTAGCGTTGTTAGCGTTGCTAGCATTGTTAGCGTTGTTAGCCTTGTTAGCGTTGTTAGCGTTGTTAGCGTTGTTAACGTTGTTAACGTTGTTAGCGTTGTTAGCCTTGTTAGCGTTGTTGCCATTGTTAGCGTTGTTAGCGTTGTTAGCGTTGTTAGCGTTGTGAGTGTTGTTAGCGATTTTAGCATTGTTAGTGTTGTTAGCAGTTTCAGCGTTGTTAGCGTTGTTAGCGTTGTTAGCTAACGTTGGTAGCATTGTTAGCGTTGCTGGCGTTGTTAGCGTTGCTAGCGTTGTTAGCGTTGTTAGCGTTGTTAGCGTTGCTAGCATTGTTAGCGTTGTTAACAGTTTCAGCGTTGTTAGCGTTGTTAGATATTATCGTTGTTTGCGTTCTTAGCGTTGCTAGCATTGTTAGCGTTGCTAGCGTTGTTAGCGTTGCTAGCGTTGCTAGCGTTCTTAACGTTGTTAGCGTAGTTAGCGTTGTTAGGTATTAGCGTTGTTAGCGTTGTTAGCGTTGTTAGCCTTGTTAGCGTTGCTAGCGTTGTTAGCGTTGCTAACGTTGTTAGCATTGTTAGCGTTGCCAACGTTGTTAGCAATGTTAGCGTTGCTACCGTTGTTAGCGTTGCTAGCATTGTTAGCGTTGTTAGCGTTGTTAACGTTGTTAGCGTTGTTAGCGTTGCTAGCCTTGTTAACGTTGCTAGCGTTGTTAACGTTGTTAGCGTTGTTAACGTTGTTAGCGTTGTTAGTTTTGCTAGCCTTGTTAGCATTGTTAGCGTTGTTAGCATTGCTAGCGTTGTTAGCGTTGTTAGCGTTGTTAGCGTTGTTAACGTTGTGAACGTTGTTAGCGTTGTTAGCCTTGTTAGCGTTGTTGCCATTGTTAGCGTTGTTAGCGGTAGTAGCATTGTGAGCGTTGCTAGCGATTTAAGCATTGTTAGCGTTGTTAGCAGTTTCAGCGTTGTTAGCGTTGTTAGGTATTAGCGTTGTTACCGTTGTTAACGTTGTTAGCGTTGCTAGCATTGTTAGCGTTGCTAGGGTTGTTAGCGTTGCTAGCGTTTTAACGTTGTTAGCGTTGTTAGCGTTGTTTCCGTTGTTTGCGTTGGTAGCGTTGTTTGCGTTGTTAGCATTGTTAACGTTTAAGCGTTCCTAGCGTTGTTAGCGTTGCTAGCGTTGTAAGCAATGTTAACGTTGTAAGCTTTGTAAGCGTTGTTAGCGTTGCTAGCGTTGGTAGCGTTGTTGGCGTTGTTAGCGTTGTTAACGGTGCTAGCGTTGTTAGCGTTGCTAGCGTTGTTAACGTTGTTAGCGTTGTTAGCGTTGTTAGCGTTGGTAGGGTTGTTAGCGTTGTTAGCATTGCTAGCCATGTATGCGTTGTTAGCGCTTTAGCGTTGTTAACGTTGTTAGCGTTATTGGCGTTGTTAGCGTTGTTAGGGTTTTGGCGTTGTTAGCGTTGCTAGCGTTGTTAGCGTTGTTAGCGTTGCTAGCGTTGTTAACATTGCTAGCTTTGTTAGCGTTGCTAGCGTTGTTAGCGTTGTTAGCGTTGCTAGCGTTGTTAACATTGCTAGCTTTGTTAACGTTGTTAGCGTTGCTAGCGTTGTTAGCGTTGTTAGCGTTGTTAGGGTTGGTAGCGTTGTTAACATTGTTAGCGTTGTTAGCGTTGTTAGCGTTGGTAACGTTGTTAGCGTTGTTAGCGTTGTTAGCGTTGTTAGCGTTGCTAGCGTAAATAGTGTTGTTAGTGTTGCTAGCGTTATTAACGTTGTTAGCGTTGTTAGCGTTGTGAGCGTTATTAGCGTTGTTAGCGTTGTTAGCGTTGCTAGCGTTGTTAGCATTGTTAACGTTTTTAGCGTTGTTAGCGTTGTTAGCGTTGCTAGCGTTGTTAGCGTTGTTAGCGTAAAGAGCGTTGTTAGTGTTGCTAACGTTATTAACGTTGTTAGCGTTGGTAGCGTTGTTAGCGTTGTTAGCGTTGTTAGCGTTGTTAGCGTTGCTAGCGTTGTTAGCGTTGTTAGCGTTGTTAGCGTTGGTAGCGTTGTTAGCGTTGTTTGCGTTGCTAGCGTTGTTAGCGTTACTAGCGTTGTTAATGTTGTTAGCGTTGTTACCGTTGTTAGCGTTGTTAGCGTTGTTAACGTTTTGGCGTTGTTAGCCTTGTTAGCGTTGTTGCCATTGTTAGCGTTGTTAGCGTTGTGAGTGTTGTTAGCGATGTTAGCATTGTTAGTGTTGTTAGCAATTTCAGCCTTGCTAGCGTTGTTAGGTATTAGCGTTGTTAGCGTTGTTAACTAACGTTGTTAGCATTGTTAGCGTTGCTAGCGTTGTTAGCGTTGTTAGCGTTGTCAGCGTTGCTAGCATCTTTAGCGTTGTTAGCAGTTTCAGCGTTGTTAGCCTTGTTAGGTATTAGCGTTGTTAGCGTTGTTAGCGTTGCTAGCATTGTTAGCGTTGGTAGCGTTGTTAGCGTTGCTAGCGTTGCTAGCGTTCTTAACGTTGCTAGCGTAGTTAGCGTTCTTAGGTATTAGCGTTGTTAGCGTTGTTAGCCTTGTTAGCCTTGTTAGCGTCGCTAGCGTTCTTAGCGTTGCTAGCGTTGTTAGCGTTGCTAGCGTTCTTAAGGTTGTTAGCGTTGTTAACGTTGTTAGCGTTTTTAGCGTTGTTAGCGTTGTTAGCGTTGCTAACGTTGTTAGCATTGTTAGCGTTGCTAACGTTGTTAGCAAAGTTAGCGTTGCTACCGTTATTAGCGTTGTTGGCGTTGTTAGCGTTGTTAACGATGCTAGCGTTGTTAGCGTTGCTAGCATTGTTAACGATGCTAGCGTTGTTAGCGTTGTTAGTGTTGTCAGCGTTGTGAGCGTTGCTGACGTTGTTAGCATTTTTAGCGTTGCTAGCGTTGTTAGCGTTACTAGCGTTGTTAACGTTGTTAGCATTGTTAGCGTTGTTAGCGTTGCTAGCGTTGTTAGCATTCCTAGCCATGTTAGCGTTGTTAGCGTTTTAGCGTTGTTAACGTTGTAAGCGTTGTTGGCGTTGTTAGCGTTGTTAACGAGTTTTTCAGTCTTAGCGTTGTTAGCATTGGTAGCGTTTTGGCGTTGTGAGCGTTGTTAAGGTTGTTAGCGTTGGTAGCGTTGTTAACGTTGTTAGCGTTGTTAGCGTTGTTAGCGTTGTTAGGGTTGTTAGCGTTGTTAACGTTTCTAGCGTTTTTAACGTTGTTAGCGTTGTTAGCGTTGCTAGCGTTGTTAGTGTTGTGAACGATTTTAGCATTGTTAGCGTTGTTAGCATTGTTAGCGTTTTGGCGTTGTTAGCGTTGTTAGCGTTTTAGCGTTATTAGCGTTGTGAGCAGTGTTAGCGTTGTTAGCGTTGTTAGCGTTGGTAGCGTTGATAGCGTTGTTAGCGTTGCTAGCGTTGTTAACGTTGTTAGCGTTGTTAGCGTTGCTAGCTTTGTTAGCGTTGTTAGCGTTGCTAGCGCTGCTAGCGTTGTTAACGTTGTTAGCATTGTTAGCGTTGTTAGCATTATTAGCGTTCCTAGCATTGTTAGCGTTGCTAGCGTTGTTAACGTTGTTAGCATTGTTAGCGTTGTTAGCGTTGTTAGCGTTGCTAGCGTTGTTAGCGTTGCTAGCGTTGTTAGCATTGTTAGCGTTGCTAGTGTTGTTAGCGTTGTTAGCGTTGTTAGCGTTGTTAGCGTTTTTAGCGTTGTTAACGTTGTTAGCGTTGCTAGTGTTGGTAGCGTTGCTAGCGTTGTTAACGTTGTTAGCGTTGTTAACGTTGTTAGCGTTGCTAGCGTTGTTACCGTTGTTAGCGTTGTTAGCGTTGATAGCGTGGTTAGCGTTGTTAGCGTTGCTAGCATTGCTAGCATTGTTAGCTTTGTTAGCGTTGTTAGCATGGCTAGCGTTGTTAGATTTGCTAGCGTTGTTAGCGTTGCTAACGTTGTTAACGTTGATAGCGTTGTTAGCGTTGTTAGCGTTGTTAATGTTGTTAACGTTGTTAGCGTTGCTAGCGTTGTTAGCGTTGCTAGAGAAATTAACGTTGCTAGCCCTGTTTGCGTTGTTAGCGCAGCTAGCGTTAACGTTGTTAGCGTATCTGGCGTTGTTAACGTTGTTAGCGTTGTGTGCATTGTTAGCGTTGTTAGCGTTGTTAGCATTGTTAGCGTATCTGGCGTTGTTAGCGTTGTTAAAGTTGTTAGCGTTGTTAGCGTTGTTAGTATTGTTAGCGTTGCTAGCATTGTTAGCGTTGCTAGCGTTGTTAACATTGTTAGCGTTGTTAAGGTTTTTAGCGTTGCTAGTGTTTTTAACGTTGGTAGCGTTGTTAACGTTGTTAGCGTTTTTAGCGTTGTTAGCGTTATTAGCGTTGTTAGCGTTATTAGCGTTCCTAGCTTTGTTAGCGTTGCTAGGGTTGTTACCGTTGTTAGCGTCGTTGGGGTTGTTAACGTTGTTAGCGTTGCTAGCGTTGCTAGCGTTGTTAGCGTTATTAGCGTTCCTAACATTGTTAGCGTTGCTAGCGATTTAAGCATTGTTAGCGTTGTTAGCAGTTTCAGCGTTGTTAGCGTTGTTAGGTATAAGCGTTGTTACCGTTGTTAACGTTGTTAGCGTTGCTAGCATTGTTAGCGTTGCAAGCGTTGTTAGCGTTGCTAGCGTTTTAACGTTGCTAGCGTTGTTAGCGTTGTTAGCGTTGTTTGCGTTGCTAGCGTTGTTAGCGTGGTTAACGTTGTTAGCGTTGTTTGCGTTGTTAGCGTTGTTTGCGTTGTTAGCATTGTTAACGTTTAAGCGTTCCTAGCGTTGTTAGCGTTGCTAGCGTTGTAAGCAATGTTAACGTTTTAAGCGTTGTAAGCGTTGTTAGCGTTGCTAGCGTTGGTAGCGTTGTTGGCGTTGTTAGCGTTGTTAACGGTGCTAGCTTTGTTAGCGTTGCTAGCGTTGGTAGCGTTGTTAACGTTGTTAGCATTGCTAGCCATGTATGCGTTGTTAGCGCTTTAGCGTTGTTAACGTTGTTAGCGTTGTTGGCGTTGTTAGCGTTGTTAGGGTTTTGGCGTTGTTAGCGTTGCTAGCGTTGTTAGCGTTGTTAGCGTTGCTAGCGTTGTTAACGTTGCTAGCTTTGTTAGCGTTGTTAGCGTTGTTAGCGTTGTTAGCGTTTCCAACGTTGTTAGCGTTGCTAGCACTGTTAGCGTTGTTAGCGTTGTTAGCGTTGCTAGCGTTGTTAGCGTTGTTAGCATTGTTAGCGTTGTTAGGGTTGGTAGCGTTGTTAACATTGTTAGCATTGTTAGCGTTGTTAACGTTGTTAGCGTTGTTAGCGTTGGTAGCGTTGTTAGCGTTGTTAGCGTTGCTAGCGTAATAAGCGTTGTTAGTGTTGCTAGCGTTATTAACGTTGTTAGCGTTGTTAGCGTTGTTAGCGTTGCTAGCGTTGTTAGCCTTTTTAGCGTTTTTAGCGTTGTTAGCGTTGTTAGCGTTGCTAGCGGTGTTAGCGTTGTTAGCGTTGCTAGCGTTGGTAGCGTTGCTAGCATTGTTAGCGTTGTTAGCGTTGTTAGCATTGTAAGCGTTGTTAGCGTTGTTAGGTTGTTAGCGTTGTTCACGTTGTTAGCGTTGCTAGTATTTTTAGCGTTGCTAGCATTGTAAGCGTTGTTAGCGTTGTAAGCGTTGTTAGCGTTGTTAGCATTGTTAGCGTTGTTAACGTTGTTAGCGTTGTTAGCGTTGCTAGCGTTGGTAGCGTTGCTAGCGTTGTTAACGTTGTTAGCGTTGTTAACGTTGTTAGCGTTGCTAGGGTTGTTAGCGTTGCTAGCTTTGTTAGCGATGCTGGCGTTGTTAACGTTGTTAGCGTTGTTAACGTTGTTAGCGTTGCTAGCGTTGGTAGCGTTGGTAGCATTGTTAGCGTTGTTAGGGTTGTTAACGTTGTTAGCGTTGTTAGCGTTGTTAGCGTTGTTAGTGTTGTTAGCGTAAATAGCGTTGTTAGTGTTGCTAGCGTTATTAACGTTGTTAGCGTTGTTAGCGTTGTTAACGTTATTAGCGTTGTTAGCGTTGTTAACGTTGTTAGCGTTGCTAGCGTTGTTAGCGTTGCTAACGTTGTTAGCGTTTTTAGCGTTATTAGCGTTGTTAGCGTTGCTAGCGTTGTTAGCGTTGTTAGCGTAAAGACCGTTGTTACCGTTGCTAGCGTTATTAACGTTGTTAGCGTTGGTAGCGTTGTTAACGTTGTTAGCGTTGTTAGCGTTGTTAGCGTTGCTAGCATTGTTAGCGTTGTTAGCGTTGGTTGCGTTGTTAGCGTTGTTTGCGTTGCTAGCGTTGTTAGCCTTACTAGCGTTGTTAACGTTGTTAGCGTTGTTACCGTTGTTAACGTTGTTAGCGTTGTTAACGTTTTGGCGTTGTTAGCTTTGTTAGCGTTGTTGCCATTGTTAGCGTTGTTAGCGTTGTGAATGTTGTTAACGATGTTAGCATTGTTAGTGTTGTTAGCAATTTCAGCCTTGCTAGCGTTGTTAGGTATTAGCGTTGTTAGCGTTGTTAACTAACGTTGTTAGCATTGTTAGCGTTTCTGGCGTTGTTAGCGTTGCTAGCGTTGTTAGCGTTGTTAGCGTTGTTAGCGTTGTTAGCGTTGCTACCATCTTTAGCGTTGTTAGCAGTTTCAGCGTTGTTAGCCTTGTTAGGTATTAGCGTTGTTAGCGTTCTTAACGTTGCTAGCGTTGGTAGCGTTGTTAACGTCGTTAGCGTTGCTAGCGTTGCTGACGTTGTTAGCGTTGTTAACGTCGTTAGCGTTGTTAGCGTTGCTAGCCGTGTTAGCGTTCCTAGCGTTGTTAGTGTTGTTAGCGTTGTTAGCGTTCTAAGCGTTGTTAGTGTTGTTAGCGTTGTTAGCGTTGCTAGCGGTGCTAGCGTTGTTAGCGTTGTTAACGTCGTTAGCGTTGTTAGCGTTGTAAGCGTTGTTAGCGTTGTTAGCGTTGTTAGCGTTGTAAGCGTTGCTAGTCGTGTTAGCGTTCCTAGCGTTGTTACTGCTGTTAGCGTTGTTAACATTGTAAGCGTGTCTAGCGTTGTTACATTGTTAGCGTTGTTAGCGTTGCTAGCGTTGTTAGCGTTGGTAGCGTTGCTAGGTTTGTTAGCGTTGGTAGCGTTGTTAATGTTGTTAGCGTTGTAAGCGTTGTTAGCGTTGCTAGCGTTGTTAGGGTTGTTAACGTTGTTAGCGTTGTTAGCGTTGTTAGCGTTGTTTGCGTTGCTAGCGTTGTGAGCGTTGGTAGTGTTGTTAGCGTTGGTAGCGTTGTTACTGTTGTTAGCATTGCTAGCATTGTTAGCGTTGTTCGCGTTGTTAGCGTTGTTACATTGTTAGCGTTGTTAGCGTTGCTAGCGTTGTGAGCGTTGTTAGCGTTGCTAGCGTTGTTAGCGTTGCTTGCGTTGATAGCGTTGTTAGGGTTGATAGCGTGGTTTGCGTTGTTAGCGTTGTTTGCGTTGTTAGTATTGTTAGCGTTGCTAGCATTGTTAGCGTTGTTAGCGTTGTTATCGTTGTTACATTGTTTGCGTTCTTAGCGTTGCTAGCGTTGTTAGCGTTGGTAGCGTTGTTAGCGTTGTTAGCGTTGCTATCGTTGTTAGCGTTGCTAGCGTTGTTAACGTTGTTAGCATTGTAAGCGTTGTTAGCGTTGTTAGTGTTGCTAGCGTTGTTGGCGTTAGTAGCGATGTTAGCGTTGTTAGCGTTGTTGGCGTTGTTAGCGTTGCAAGCGTTGTTAGCGTTGTTAGCGTTGTTAGCGTTGCTAGCGTTGTTAGCGGTGCTAGCGTTGTTAACGTTGTTAGCATTGTAACCGTTGTTAGTGTTGTTAGCGTTGTTAGTGTTGCTAGCGTTGTTAACGTTGTTAGCGTTGTTAGCGCTGCTAGCGTTGTTAGCGTTGGTTGCGTTGTTAGCGTTGTTAACGTTGCTGGCCTTATTAGCGTTGCAAGCGTTGTTAACGTTGTTAGCGTTCTTAACGTTTTTAGCGTTGTTATCGTTGTTAGCGTTGTTAGCGTTGCTAGCGTTGTTAACGTTGCTAGCGTTCTTAACGTTTTTAGCGTTGTTATCGTTGTTAGCGTTGTTAGCGTTGCTAGCGTTGTTAGCGTTGCAATCGTTGTTAACGTTTTAACGTTGTTAGCGTTGTTAGCGTTGTTACAATGTTAGCGTTGTTAGCGTTGCTAGAGTTGTTAGTGTTGGTAGCGTTGTTAGCGTTGTTAGCGTTGCTAGCGTTGTAAGCGTTTTTAGCGTTGTTAACGTTGTTAGCGTTGTAAGCTATGATAGCGGTGTTAGAGTTGTTAGCGTTGATGGCGTTGTTAGCGTTGTTAAGGTTGTTTGGGTTGTAAGCGTTGTTAGAGTTGTTAGCATTGTTAGCATTGGTAGCGTTGTTAGCGTTATTGACGTTGGTAGGGTTGTTAGCGTTGTTAGCGCTTTTATCGTTGGTAGTGTTGTTAGCAATGTTAGCGTTGGTAGCGTTCTTAGCGTTGGTAGCGTTTTTAGCGTTGTTAGCATTGTTAGCATTGTTACCGTCGGTAGCGTTGGTAGCGTTGTTAGCGTTGTTAGCGTTGGTAGCGTTGTTAGCGTCGTTAGCGTTGCTAGCGTTGTTAGCATTGTTAGGGTTGGTTGCGTTGTTAGCGTTGTTACGGTTGTTAGCGTTGTTAGCGTTGTTAGCGTCGTTAGCGTTGTTAGCGTTGGTAGCGTTGGTAGCGTTGTTAGAGTTGTTAGCATTGTTAGAATTGGTTGCGTTGTTAGCGTTGTTAACGTTGCTAGCGTTGTTAGCGTTGGCAACGTTGGCAGCGTTGTTAGCGTTGGTAGCGTTGTTAGCTTTGGTAGCGTTGGTACCGTTGTTAGCGTTGGTAGCATTGGTAGCGTTGTTAGCGTTGTTAGCGTTCCTAGCGTTCTTATCGTTGTTAGCATTGTTAACGTTTTTAGCGTTGGTAGCGTTGTTAGTGTTGTTAGCGTTGTTAGCGTTGTTAGCATTGTTAGGGTTGGTTGCGTTGTTAGCGTTGTTAGCGTTGTTAGCGTTGGTAGCAGTGTTAGCGTTGGTAGCGTTGGTAGCGTTGTTAACGTTGGTAGCGTTATTAGCGTTGTTGGCGTTGTTAGCGTTGGTAGCGTTGTTAGCATTTGTAGCGTTGGTAGCATTGTGAGCGTTTTTAGCGTTGTTAGCGTTGCTAGCATTGTTAGCGTTGGTAGCGTTGGTAGCGCTGGTTGCGTTGTTAGCGTTGTTAGCGTTAGTAGCGTTGTTAGCGTTGTTAGCGTTGTTAGCGTTGCTTGCGTTGTTAGCATGTGTTAGCGTTGTTAGCGTTGTTAGCGCTGTTGGCGTTGGTTGCGTTGTTAGCGTTGTTAGCGTTCGTAGCGTTGTTAGCGTTGTTAGCGTTGGTAACGTTGTTAGCGGTGTTAGCGTTGTTAGCGTTGCTAGCATTGTTAGCGTTGTAAGGTTTGGTTGCGCTGGTAGCGTTGTTAGCGTCGTTAGCGTTTCTAGCGTTGGTATCGTCTTTAGCGTTGTTAGCGTTGTTAGCATTTTTAGCGTTGGATGCGGTGCTAGCGTTGTTAGCGTTGGTAGCGTTGTTACCGTTGTTAGCGTTGGCAGCGTTGTAAGCGTTCTCAGCGCTGGTAACGTTGTTAGCGTTGTAAGCGCTGGTAGCGTTGTTAGCGTTGTTAGCGTTGTTAGCGCTGGTAGCGTTGTTAGCGTTGTTAGCGTTGGTAACGT
>JAOBYJ020012526.1:0-12160 GCA_025403565.2 Palythoa heliodiscus
AATTTTCTGTGCATGACTTCTAGGGAATAAAACAACCATTAATACCATCTGAAATACTTCTCCTTAGAAATAGCTTTTAAATTAATTTAAAGAACAAAATATTAATCCCAACAAATCGACTGTCACATTGTCAGTTTGTAAAACTTTCGTCAAAAACAATAACTGACTAAATTGTGAGCAATAAAAAAACATCGGGACAAAGGTCTAGAATCATACTGCCAGAGATCTGCTTAAACCATGAGTGTAGTGCATTATTGTTTTATTTCTACCAATTTTACCGCTTTGGAAATAGGAGAATTAAACCATACCTACATCATTTGTGAAGTAATCCTAAATCAAAATATGTACTTTTTTTATTATTGTACTTTCATTCAGCTTCAATACGCAAAATTGTGTTTTAGCTCAATTGTAGCTTTGGATAAGATCGTTAAATTTTATTCTGTGCTTTAATAAGATATTCTTTTTTTAATAAATTTTCAACCCCAAAATTGCATTTGTAGCGTTATTCACTCGATCTCTGTTATTAGATCGTACTATACCGTGTCCCCTTATATGAAAACATCATTTTTCGTTTTGTAAAAGTGAAACAGAATTCAATAGAGTTTGTCTATAATTTCTACGCATCTAGTTGTTCAGAAATGATGGAAATTTAATAAAACAATTATGCATTCACGCTTTGTTTGATATTAGGTGAAAATAGCTAACTTGGCGCTTAAGTCGCGCCACGTCGACTATGTATTATCTCATGATATTCTCAGCAAAATATCTCCTTTCTGATTTGATGATTGACGATACATAAATAGGTTATCGAGTGCTTTTTAGGTTATTGAGTGCAATACGGAAATTGCTATGGAGAAAAATGCACTCGCAAGCGCCAAATTTGCAACCAAAAACAAAATGGCCGACACTCTTTCTTGCCCTGTCAAACCAAAATGATGTTGAAAAATCAACCTACTTTGAAAGCTACACCGACCTGGTTAAAATTTTGGCAAAAATGGGCCACTGAAAAAAAAACGGCGAGAAATTCGAAGAGTATGAGCACGAACAACACGATAATCGTTGAAGTATCAACGTTTAATTGTTGAGAATATAAAAAACAAAAAAGCGTATGAACTTGCTCGTGAATTTCGTGATTTATGGTCGCTCGTAAAATTTTGAAGTTCTAATTCTCAAATTGCGCTCGCCTTCGGTTCGTGCAATTTTGGGAACTTTCAAAACATCACTCGCGCCATAAATCACGAAATGTACTCGCGTTCATACGATTTCCTATACATATTCAATGCGCTTTCATTCAATGAGTGTAAAATGTAGATAAATATATTCAGAAGCAAGTACAGACAGACTTGATCTCTGTAGTTTCACAAAACTATAGTACTAATTGCCGAGTTGATTCTTTACTTAACGAGGGTTCCTTTTATTTTTTAGGTTATAGCTTTGCGAACTTATACTGGGACAATGATTTCATTGTGTGAGCAACATACATCATACATTTTATATTAAAACTGCCTTGTACGGATTGTGCATTAAGGACAAGCGAACGACCAAATGACATCAAATTCTACGTTTACATCAACTTCAGAAAATAACTCGCATTTAGACGAAGCTAAAAGAAAACCTTGTAACCCAGAAGGAAGAAGTATTTCTCCCGTCAATAATGATATTTTGTTTAGTCTTGAATCTAAAACTGTACTTAGCGATGAAGACAGATCGCTCAACGAACTTCCGTACTCAGTACGCAAAGACCTTCTTGTTCGTGAACTTGAATCCGGTTTAGCAGAAGCTCAGGATAGTCACGTTGACAGTACGTCAGAATATGAAGAGGAGAAGTCAGATATAGAAATAGATAGGAACTCGCTATTGATAGAAATCGATGGAACTATCTCCGAAATACAGGACCACGTGAAAAATGCAAAGGAGCTCGAAAAAGAGAAAAGAGCCACGGAGGAGGAGTGTAATGAACTGCGAAATCAAGTAAAACATTTAAAACAGTTATTGGAAAACCAAAATGGTCGTAAATTGGATTTCAAAGATCAAAATGAAAACCATGATTACAGGTCTATTGCCCAACTTCTTGAGGAATCCGATAGCAGAAATCGTGTGTTAGAAAAGCAAATGAACCAACTTAGAACAGAAAACGAAGAGCTTATGATCCAGATTGAAGCAACGGATGCAGGCTTTTTACCAAACGGCATGGACAAAAAAGAAATAGAAGGTCTACGAAAGGAAAACGAGCAACTGCAAAAACTGCTTGAAATGTCGGAAGAATCGGAAGATAGCCTTTCGCACGAGCTAAAAGAGTATGAAAAGGCGCTCAGACAATCGCAGAATACAAACAAGAAACTTGAAAGTAAAACGACTGAATTGAATTCTTATAAACAACAGTGGGAAGAGGAGAGAGATTCTTTAGAAGAAGAACTTGATAGATTAAAGATGGAATTAGAAAAGATTCGAGGGAGTTCAAAGGACAAAAACCAGACGGTATGAAATTACATGTAATGTTTTTCGGAGTTGTTTTCGTGCTCTCTATTTCAGCCCTTCACTTGTCAGATGGAAATGGGTCCTCGTTTCGTTTTTTGTTTTTTGTGCTGCGTCTCAACTCGTGAATATTTTTCACAGTCTTCCACTTTTATCTCAAAACTCGTATTTATTTAGGATAAAAGTGCAAGCGATAGATTTGTACAATTGATTGACTGAGAACATGCATGTCATAGGTGTTATTTCCGTTAGTTTGGAGTGACGGGCTTCTTGTTACATTAGGGTTTTTGTTGTTCCTGGCGAAATACTTAACAAATAAAACAGCCTAAACGGTGCTCGGTACAGTAATATAGCATGCGCTAAGTGACAAGGACACAAGAATATACGCCTCGTTTTCTTTCTGCTCTCGTCACTTCCCAAGTGTTTTATTACCGTAAAAAGCATTGCGCTGTTCTATTTGTTTTATAATATAAAACAACTGAAAGTCAGGGATATCCCGCGCTTTGGACGCCATTTTGTTTCCTTTGAAAAAAGTATTAGTTGTCATGTCACTCTGTACACTGATAAAGCACGGTTTTTTTATCAATCAGTGCGAGTGATATATCAAAATTATATTACAATCACTAATATTTAAAGCTTTGATGTAAATGCTTTATTTCAGGTGCCCAACCAAGACTGTCTTGATGGAGCAAAAATTAACAAAAGTGAACATGATTTAGCTTTGGAAAACACTACAACTAAATGCAAGTTGCTTGAGGAGGAACTTCTTACTAAGAACAGGAAAATGGAAAGTCTGGAATGGGAGATCAAAAAATTCAAAAAACAGCGACATACAGACTCTGAGGAAACCTCCGACCTCATAAATAAAGGTGTACAGGCAACGCAGCAGTTACGGGCTGCCTTGGAAAAACTAAACAAAGAAAATGCAACTCTCCAAGATTCTTTAGAGAAAGCAGAGAAGGAAGCGGAAACTTTTAAAGCTGCATTAGAAGCAGAAAAAGCCGCTAAAGATAAAATTAAGTCTGCACCTGTGGAAAAGTGTAAGCCGAAATCTAAAACTAAAACGGTAGAATTAACTGAGGGAAACAATTCAGAGGCGGAAAGTCACTTAGAAGCTTTATGCCAAGAAAAGGACGCTTTAAAAAGCGAGTGTAAGGCTCTCTCTGAAACTGTAGCAAAAGTTGTAAATGAAAAGCGAGCAATGGATGTAGAACTTAGCAAGTTAAAAGAAGATAATGAAAAATTGACATCCATAGTTTCAGAATTGAAAGTTTCAGTGCAAGACCTTGATAAAATCAAAACTGATAAGATGAAACTTGAAGAGGCTTATATCAATTTACGGGGGCTTCATGATGATCTACAAGAAAAACAAACCGCAACAAATGAAGCGTACCATGGTGCAAAAGAGAAACTGGAGTTGGCCATAAAGGAAAAAAGCGAACTTGAGAAACGGGCAGCAAATCTGGATGAAAATGTAAAAGATCTTCAGAGCAATGTTTCTGAACTGAAGCAAACATTAACAACTAAAAGCAGTGAACTTTCAACTTTAACTAGAACGTTTGAAGAGAAATCTAAAAAGTTGTCCGTTTCACTAGAAAATAAACAAACAGAAAATAAGAGACTTGCAGAACAAAACAAAGTCCATTTGAGTAATTTGAAAAAAACGGAAGAAGAAAGGCAATTTCTCGCTAATGCAAATCAAAGCTGGGAACCCCAAATAAAGAACTTGCGTGTTGCCCTTGACGACATGAAGAACGAATTACAAAACACACGAACCAGAAATGATGAACTCGAGCTAGCCTTGAAAAACAGCGAAGAACGAGCTAAGAAAGCCGAAGAGATGGTGCAAGATCTTCGAAGCTCCAGTGCAAGGTTCAGTGACATAGCAATGGAGAAGTCCCTAGAGCTTTCGAAAACGAAACGAGCATTAGAAAAGAAAATTGAAAAACTAATGAATGAAAATATGGAACTAAAAAAGAAGATTAAAGGGGTTTCCAACGATGTAAATTTACCTGAACCAGAAAGGTTATCACCAGATTTTACAGAAAATGTGTCTCAAATTCCTCCAACGTTACCACCTTCTCTGTCTGAGAAAACTATAGAAAAAAGTTTGGACACATCCTCGTTGCCAAATACGGCATCTGAAAATCCAGTGTATCCTTTTAAGCAAAAAAGAAGATCAATCGATGAACAGTTTCTTCGTGCACAACGAAAGGAGCTTTACGGTACTTTGACTGACAGGGAATCAGATCAAACCACCAAAACAACATCTGCACCAAGAAAGAACTCCTCCGGTTCCCTTCCCAATATTAACTCTTCAGTGAAAGCTAATGCACCCATGGACGTTTCAAGGAAACCCCCAGCGCGGGTTCAAGTTATTGCAAGGGAGGAACGGCCCCTGGTTGTGAGCAGATCACAAACCGGAAGCCCTAGTGAATGGACAACGGACAATCGGGAAGTAATTCTTGCCAAGCCGCTTGTGACAAAAGAAAGCCAGGAAAGTTACCGAAGTGATGCAAGCGGTCGCGTTTCGGGGATGCCACATAATTATGAAAACTTGCGAACTGGTCGTCATTTTGTCAATAGTGTGGAACCAGTTAAGACAGAGCGTTCCTACCAGGATCACTCGAAACCGAAGTCATGGCCAAGCACAAACGAGCCTACGTCTTATAAGGAATCTTTTTCGCCTCGGGAAGACTACAGTGACAGATCGTCGGATACAATAACCGATCATTCTAGACCACAGTCAAGCATGCAATATGCGACTTCAACTCAACAACAAAGTCGACCCCCTTCATATGACGAAATTAGTAAAAAGTTGGAAATACGCGACATTTCACAGCACGGACGTAACGACGCTTCAAGTGAAAGACTTTTACCTTCCTATCAAGATGCTACAAGATCAAAACTCAAAAGTGATGAGGGGAGAACATCGCCATTCCCCCTTGACCAAGGACATGTCCAACGGCAATCTTCTCCTAAGTTATCAGGCCAGAGCAAAGAACGGGTTTCTCCCAACCTTGTGAGGAAATATCAGGGAAGAACATCGCCGATCCCGATCGGAACATATGAAGGAAGAATTTCTCCCAACCCACTGGGACAGAACCAAGGAAGGAAATCTCCTGTTCCCCCTGGACGTTATCAAGAGAAAACGCAACCGGCTTTGAGAGCTCCGTACAACAGAGTCGTAGCAGATTTTAAACCCAATATCCACCCAAACTCGCGACCCGAACCCGTGACCGCACGAGTGAAATATGAACCAGAACCAGTTATGGGCGACCGTTATAACAGAACCTATCAAAGAAGTAACTCGCCTGAATCCCGGATGTCACTGCAAACAGTGGAAGCTAGAGATAGGTGAGGTTTATAACGTGTTACAACTTTGTCGGTGAACCAGGAACTTCAGAAGATGTGTTAATGAAGGGAGAGCGACATTTATTGTTATTTGGGGACGTTGTAGGGTAACATTTATTGTTATTTGTTGACACTGTAGGGCGAAATTTGTTGTTATTTGTTGACGCTGTAGGGCAACATTTATCGTATTTATTGACGCTCTAGGGCTAAATTTGTTGGACTAAGCCTAGAACCTTAATTCCATCATGCAACGAAGACTTTAAAGTTAAGGACAGCTTGTTACAGTTTAGTTTCTTTTACTGACCTTGGCATCTGAAAATTTGTTTTCTAGGCGTTCCCGAGAAAGCTCTGACCTCGAAGAAACTAGGGATGAATACCTGAAGCCAGACAACACCGCTGTTAACGAGCATTGGGTTTAAAGAGATCATAATTTTATGAAGTACATAACCGCGAAGCGTTTGTGTAGAACCCTTCGCCAAGAGAGTTCTTCGTCTCGAGTACAGATAGGTGGTGAACACTAGTTCAGATTCGATCAAACGAACATTTTCCCAGCCATATATGGAGGAGCTTGGTACCTCGGTACGGGATTTGGAGAATGGTTTGATATCTAAATCACATTTGACTATGGTTTTTCAAAAACAGGTCTTTGTACAGAGTCAGGAAAACAAGCAGTCTGGAAATTTGAAGTATTTGTGAAAAGGCTGCAAATATTCTACAAAAGAGAGGAAATGTCTGGAGAAAGTCTGGATAGTTTTTGCTTGAACACTTGCGAACAAAACACCCGCTGACTCCCACCAAAGTAACTCTCCAAATATATGGACCCGGGAAGGGGATATACCCCCCCCCTCCTCCGGGATATGGACTTTCCATTCTAAAGAGAGTTTTTAATGTGTTTAATGTGACTCCAGGGTTCTCATTGTTTACGGAAATCATGGGAAAACCTCGAAAATATGTTTTAGTTTTGGCTTTTGCAGTCAGTGTGGTAAAAAAAGGAAAACGATGGAAAAGTCATGAAGTAGCTTAGTTCAGAAACATTGTTCTGAAGATCTTTTACACTTTCATCCAAATTTGCTGCTTTTTGTCAGGGAATTTTAAAACCTGTTCAGGGGAAACTTGGGGAATTCAGTTTTCATGGAATGATGCATGGGAACCCTGCAAGTGATATTGACTGAAAATATATACACACAGCACAGTCTGGAATTTTTCCTGGAAAGACCTGTATGAACTCTTTAAAAATAGTAAGAAGTCTAAACTTTGTCAAGTATTATACAATGATTTCAAAGATATCGCGCTCAACTACGACTAAATCCTATTTCACGATGGTTTCCTCGCCTTTGTAATTAAAAGTTTAGTTTGTTAAAAATTGTGAGCTGCTTATTTTATCAAATATTATGCAACAGTTTCAGGGAAATCATGCTGCAACTTCGGCTACACATACCAGACTTTCATCTCTCTATGAAAAAGTAATATTCTATTTTGAAAATAGGTTTACATGCTTTCATAATGATGAGCTGGCGAGGGATTGAAGTCCAAAATTAAAGCGACACACACCACACCTTAATTTAGAAGTCCCCTCTCGTCTAACAGAAACACAAATCTATTTTGTAAAAAATAATTTTAAATCATGAAAAAGACCTTATACCAACCTAGACCAGAGAGTAGATTTTGTTTCCGGCAATGATGTCTACAACATATCTCGCAACGATTTTAGCCATTGGGTGCGGCGTTACAGGCAGCAATGGTTCATGCAACTCACCTCACCTCGAACAATTAAATCTATCATTATCAAAACACGGAGCTTATATTATAGAGCTGCAAATGTTTAAATAGTTTTTATACTACATTTTTGAAGTGGCAATTTAGACCAATAATTTTTAGTCACCAGATCGAACAATATTTGTAAGTCTACATCAAAATTTATTGAATTGGAATAAAGCATTACAAAATTTTGATTTGTTGATTGTGTTCTCGTAATTTGTAATAGATTATCTATTTCTTATTTACAAAAAATTGTACCAAGCAAGGTTAACATACGGAAACTCCCCCCCCTCCCCTCCCCATCCCTTCCGCATTTAATTTCTAATCATCATCTTCGTCGTCGTCGTCTTCATCATCAGTTTAATAATTGTATTGCAAACATGAAATTTCTAATTCGGTGACACTTAGCTTAAATCCAGTGGCCATTTGGGAACGAAACTTTGCAAAGTTTACTTAAAGTTACTTATACAGTGTAGCTCCTCATTCTTTAACATGGCAAAGGTTCTTTAGATTAAAAGAATATATTTATATGTGTGTGTGTTTAATTTACAGTACTAAATCTCCAATGTTAAATATGTAAGACAGAAATTTCGTTTGGGTTTTAAATTATTAACGTGATCACTAATCGTGTTGATGATAAAAAAACTGTTCAAAACTGAGCATATGAATTTTTTGAAATTGAACGAGGTTACCAATGGTAACCATTGCAACCTGCTAACCAGCACTTGACAGACAGATGTTAAAAACAAAATTTAAACCAATCGTGCCTAATCTTGAGAAGAGCATTTATTCCTAGCAGAATATAAATTAACAACTTTCTTAAAACCAGCACTTGACAGATAGATGTTAAAAGGAAAATTTAAAACAATCGTGTCTAATCATAAGACAAGCTTTTATTCTTAGCAGAACATAAATTAAAATTTTTCTAACCTTCTTATGGTACTGTTAGCAACAACAGCAAAACACTAGATAATTGTGATAATTTGTAAGGACGTTTAAGAACAAATAGGCCTCAAATAATGAAAATTACGGGTAGAATCATATTTGAGACAACGTTTCAGTAACCTCATGACACCGTGATCAGGTCAAAATATAATACTTGACAGATAACAACAATATTAATGTTCAAGTTCATTAATATTCTTGTTATCTGTTAAATATTATGTTTTGTTCAAGTTCATTAATATTCTTGTTATCTGTTAAATATTCTGTTTTGACCTGATGGTGTCATGAGGATACTGAAACGTCTCAAATATGATTCTACCCGTAATTTTCATTATCAAAGCCATAACATTATCATGCCTGATAAGAAGCCTCAAATAGCCGTAAAAATTAATATACCAGAAATGAGGCCCGACAAAAACTTGCTGGTTCTAATATTAGTAAAAAAAGAATATTTTCTTTTTAACTTCTGCAACAGGTGAATCTCTGTTCACAATTTTGCCTCATTAGCATACAGTCACACAGGCTCACACAGGCTTCTTTCTAATTCAGCTACAAAAACAAAGCTCCTGAATAACGAAATGGTTCTGCAAGAAATACTTTCTGAGTTTCTCTGAAGATATGAGATTGATATGCTGAGTATTCTTTCCGTGATGTGGTTTTAAAAATTGGAAATTTTGCTCATTATGGTTTTTGTTGACTAAATGATGACGTCAGCAAAGATTAGCCTATGAGCGGCCTGCTTGTAAAATTTTCCTCTTAAAATTAAAATTTAGAGAGAGTTAAATTTGTATTGAAACTGATATGCAGTAAGTGCTCATAGATAGACACCTTTATTTAAGCAGGTAGCTTCTTCAGTATTATGAACAATTAATATTGACAACAATATAATAATAATGTCTTTTAACAAATTTGCACAGATAAAAATACATATCTTCTGTTACTTGACTGAATAGTTAAACGTTAGAAATACATTTCCTTTTATTACATTATTATATAAAAATATCAAGTCTATCTACAAATGACTCTTTAAAACGTTCTGTATTTACCCGAGGGTAATATAAAAGTCTATATGCGAAAGTTATCTTTGCTTGAAAAGTTTAACTAACAGATATCAATACAGATGTGTGGTATAATGCACAATTATGTGCACGTTTTTTGTTGACAGTTTGTACCTTTGGGGAAGTTAACAGAGCAGAAGATTTTAATATCACTACGTGTGTACGTAATTTGAATGACGTATGACACCTACACGTTGTAGTGCGAAACAAACTTGTTCCGCTTTAAACAGCGTGACATAAAACGAATCGCTAAATGAGGTTAAGATGGCATCCGTTGGCGTGAAACGTTTTTTCAGTCGGTTTTACATGCCTTTTAACTTGCTTTTGAAAACTGTTCTATTTTTACGAGTGACCTTGCAAAAAATGATACTTTATAAAGTGAACCGAACGAAAGGATTAGAAGCACGGAATAAGCCAGGTTTGCAACCGTCAGGACAGCTGTTTCGTCTTTCTTGAATAAAAGATAATAAAACACCCGCACGATTACCGTGCGTTTATTCATGCTCAAAACTGTATCATAATGTTAACGCAAAGTCAAACATTAATAGACTCGAACCGAATGGTACACTCCACACTACGTGGTGACAACGACCAAGTTCAAACGCATCATATCCGTTCACTGACGAGTAAAACCACGGATTGACAACAAAAACCAATCCTTTAGAAAAACACAAAGCCAAACCATGTTAAAAGAAACGGTATAATGAACGGATCTTTGAAGTGAGTTCGAAAATGAACGACGCTCGAGTTTTTTTAGCAAAGAACAGAATATGATATTGCAACGCCGTAATCTACTGTAATATTGAGTATCAACCTAGTTCTCAACTTAAGAACTGGCAAAGTAATTATTTTTAAAACACTATATACAAACACATCACTCTGTACTATATAAATTATCCTCGCGAAATAAATAGTTCTCTTTACACATCTTTGCATTCTCTCTTCGGCGTCAGCGTATTTAGTTCGACTTGAACGATTGTTATTACATGTTGAAGAGTTATTTATGAAACTGTGTCGCAGCTGTCACGCATCCCAACTGCACTGTCGCGTGACTCCGATCTCGGCCAAAACAGATGTCTTGGGGAAGCTTCATAGATTGATAATGTCAATGAAATGCTAAGTTCTACTTCATCATTGTTCGTAGTAATATTGTGACTCAAGAGAAGAAACAAAACGATTTCCTTATCGCTGTCTGTGAAGGCTTGAGACTTGAAGTTATGATTAACTTCCTTTTTTGACATGTTTGTCGGTTGAATGAAAATCGAAGAAGCAATCTGTGAGATACTTTTGACGATCTCTTTGTGCATTTTTGGCGAAAAGCCTGTGTTTTTTGTCCACGAGTCAATTAAGCAGTTGAAAGACGAGACTGTTTCTGTGCTAGGACAACGTAACACTCTGTCGGCCGCACAGTGAAATATTTTCCATTGTGTGATTATCATTTTATCAATTTCTTTCTTGTAGTTTTTCCAGCACTTCTTGTGTCGCTTCCTAACCACGGACGATCGCGATACTTTTTGACCCATTATTTGCTGGTACTTCTTCATCGGTAATAAAATTTTAGTATCTATTGATCTTAGCTGGTAACGTCTGGTGCCCTTGCCTCACAAAATGTCTGTGTATGAATTATTACCGCTGTTGCTATCGTCAGTATATATATACATAGTTTTATGGGCTATTTATGGAACAGTGGTTAATACGCTTGAGTGCGTGATTTAACTTTGCGGAAGTAAGTTTATCCTGTCAGTGTCAACTCCAGGAGAAGAGGCACGTTTCTGTGAAATGAAGGATACGTAGTGATACGACTGACGATTGTCAGAATTTAGAGTTGAATCACCCAATACTAACTTATACATGAAAATACAGTGATCAAATATGTATCGCTTATATTACATAGTTTTCCAAGAAATGGTGCACTCCGATCCTTGACCCCCATAATAACAGTAACAATAACAACAATATAAACAATTACAAGTTATAGCCACAGCTCACGGCAACTGTGTTTTGAAAATAAATATAGTTGATGCCTATATTCTATACTTTTACATCTTCAGTACAAACAACATTTTGACGTCCACATTTTAAAATGTTTTATTTGAAACTGAGTAAAACTACTTAGTTAGAGCAAATATGACCGAACGCCGCGGTCCAATATGTCCCCTTGGCTCATAGATATGTAAAACAAAGATATTAAATCATAAACAATTCACGTCAGAACAAACAATTTATGCCTGAACAAGGACATGTTGGATAGCCAGAGTTCTTTTTACTTCAGATCGGGTGTGTGAATGATTCCTACGCTTTTATATCGGCCTTTATCGCGTGTTTTGTTGTTTTTTTATAAAACTCTACTCTATTTGGAGAAAAAAGGAATATTTCTCGAAAAAATTCGTGCTGAAACTATCGAAAATTATCAGTTATTTCACTTTTTCCTTGTCTTTGTCATATGGGACAAAAATTCAAAAATAAAGGAAGTATCTAAACTGTATCGGCTTTCCCGAGCAGAAACATAAATGACGGCTTTATGAAGTGAAAACACGTTGTTCATAAGCCGCTGGTACACGTTGAAACTT
>JAOBYJ020012748.1:0-12152 GCA_025403565.2 Palythoa heliodiscus
TACTCTCCTGGGTCCAGTTGTTCAAAAGCTGATTAGCACTAACCCAGGGTTAAATTTATAATCCATGTTCTTGTTTTTGCAGCCTTACAGAGACGAATTTAAGCTGTAATTTTGGGGTTAACAAGTTTCCTTGGGAAATCTATAAACAGTGTTTTTGAGCACCATAAGCCTTTTGTTTGAGAAGAAATTCTTGTTGCTACTTCACAGGGTTTAAGTTAACCAGGTTTTGAGCAACCCAGCCGTGAGGGCGCAATGTATAACCAAGTTCCATGTTTCATTACGTAAAAAATTGCAAATCGGTTTTACGGAGAAGTTAAATATTAACGGAGGCGCAGAATTTTAATTTCCTCTCATTTTATACGTTATACTTGTCCCAAACGGTTAATGAAGATACTTTTTACACAAAATAGTTTCTCTTTTATTTTTAAATTTATAACGATCAAGGGTTATAAGCGTTTAACAGCGTTAGCTTCTGTGCAGGAAAATTGATATTATAAATAGGCTGTTCGCTTTAGGATTAAGAGTAACAGCAACGGCACATTTTTTTATAATTTTACTAACCACGTTCTTTCCTTTAAGTTCGGCCTTTTGTTATTTATTGGTGTCTGCTTTCCGTCACTCAGCACAAATAGGTATTTCTTGTAGCCCAACCAGTTATATCGCTGGTTGTATAAAACCATGGTTGCCTCGTCCAAGCCGCGATCAATGCGGGTTCTTCCACCTGAGAATAGAATTAGAACAAACACCCAAGTTACTAAAAATTATCAAAAATTAACACATGCTTATAAAAGCCTTGTTCAAGGTAGCAGACTGGTAAGGTAAAGGAATTTTTTAATCAATGTCGGCTGTTCCGTCAGTTTGTATAACGTTCACTGGCATCAACTGAAGTCGATGGTGCGCCCTTTACCCCCTCCCTCCGTCAGTGCACCGTTTTACGAGTATTTAAAGCTAAAGCTACGCGGATCAGAGAAAAATCGAAACAGGAGTTGGAACCACAGAGAATCGAACTGGAGACCTTCAGCATAGAAGGCAGCGCAGTTACTAACTGTGCTACATATACGCCTGGTAGAGACAGAGATTCTAATTAATCGACTGAAGAGGAAAATGGACCCACGGATACTCACGACTGACACTTGCTCGCTTTTAGCGTCGTCGTGATAAGAGTTTACTTGGATCACTGAGCCATGGCTCGGTAATCGGGGCGCTGGATTGGCATCGGCTAGTCTTTGGAATCCGGAATCAGGAATCCAGCCCTTTTGGAATCCGGAATCCACTGAGGTAGAATCCGGAATCCAAGACTGTCATGGATTACCTTACATGGGGCACAATGCCGATAACATGGCGTTCAGTTACCACTTAGACCACTAGTTGGATTCTGTGAGTCTAAATTCAAACAATTTACACAATTTGTAAATAGCCAACGATAATCCTCGAGCCAGTTGGGGTATTTAATTGTCTTTGAGTTCGTGTAAATAGACAACGATAATCCTCGAGCCAGTAGGGGCATTTAATCATGTTTGAGTTCGTGTAAATAGTCAACGATAATCTTCGAGCCAGTTGGGGTATTTAATTGTGTTTTGAGTTCGTGTAAATAGCCAACCAATGAATCCTTGAACCAGTTGGGATATTTAGCAATGGTAATAGGACTGAGTGGAGTCCAATCGGTCTGTTATCATTACGCGTGATTAACAAAATTTGTTCACTCACAAGTAATGATAATAGACAGAATTGGACGAACACGAAGCCCTATATTACCAATTTATCATAATAATTACAATTTCTAAAACTATAATGAAAGACAAAATCTTTGCAGATAAAAACACATTTTACTAATTTTCATAACAATTGTAATGGTAATGGTAACGGTAATGGCAATGAGTGGAGTCCATTTCTGTCTGTTATCACTGCTTGTTGCTGATTGGTCAGAAATCCTGAAGCCCGGATTTTGATTGGTTCATTCAACTATTGCGATAACAGGTAGCAGAGAGCAGGTTATCGGATAGTTTTCCAAGCAATTAGGGAAAAATGCAGTTCGGAATGGGCCAATCAGATATGAGGAAATTGTAATTATTATAAGAGAGCCGTTGTAATAAGTTGTGTTTGAGTTCGTTTTGTACCCGAAGATATTAGTTCTCATAGTTACTCTGTAATTAGAGCCAAACCAAAGTAACGAATAAAGTGGTACGGTGTGTTGTTTGCCGTATGGCGGTGTACAAGAAGAATTGAATGCTGCCCTAAGCACATTCCAAATTATGTTTTCCTCTTCGTGAAGTTGTAACCACTACTGACTACACCATCACAAATAACACACCGCACAACTTTATACGCTACTTTGTTTTGGTTCTAACGGTAGCTATGAGAACTAATATCTTCGAGCGCCAAATGAACAGATAAAATGAAAATTAGAACTATCGAGAATGGCTGGAGTGAGAGCCAAAGCAACCCCAAAGCTGATTTCATTAAACTTTTAAAGCGTTAAGGTGAAAATGCAGAACGCCATTTGAAGCAGTACAATTATTAATAAAACAATTTTTATTAGTACACGGGAGCAGCTCGAATGCAAACGCAGAGAAAGTGACTTTTAGTGGAAACATTTTAGAGTGAATGGACTCTTCGGGCACTTCTAAGCAGGCACATAATTTGCATACAAAATCAAATATGGGGGGTTCAATAAATGAACTTGTAATTCATATACCCCTATACTACATGCGTCTCGTTTGTTCTGATTATTACCTAACACTCTTTGCCACTCATAACCCCGGCCTTTACCAGGTGAGGTTTTGATAATCTAAGTTACTAAACTTTACGTGACTTTTCAACTTATAAATTTTTGAGCTCCGCTCTTTAAGACAAGCAGTTGAAATAATTACATTAAATTTTTTTATTCAATCATAAATATAAAAATTAAGATGAACATAACAAATCATCTCTACGAGAAATAAATGGTTCATAGGGTTTCATCAACTGGTTCATTGACCCCATGTAAGGCAATCCGCTGTGGATTCCAGATCCCAATGGATTCTGGATTCCGCTTCAGTGGCGCCCTATGTAAGATTATCCAGAGCACTACTGGATGCCGGATGTCTAGCCCCCGGATGCCGGATGCTAACAGCGCGGATGCCGGACTGCGGACATTGGATGGATTCCGTATGCAGCTTATGGCTGGATGCTGGATGCCGTACTAGTGGCTGCCGGATGCCTTTGCCGTGGATGCCGGCTGCCTATGTTCATAAAATCGTGGATACCGGATGCCGGATGCCGGATGACCTTACATAGGGCCATTCTGTGGATTCCTGATTCCAAAAGGAATAGATTCCAGATTCCCGATTCCTAGAGCCGGATTTCGGATTCCAAAGACTAGGATTCTGGATTCCACAATCATACATTTCTTGGATTCCGAAATCCTGATTACCTTACATGGGGGGAAGCTCAAAAATGAGAATGACTAACTCCAATCATCTCTGCTCGTCAAGGCAAACAATGATGAATAGTCACTTTATAGAGTTTCGTTAACTGGCTCAATAATCAGAATGAATAACAACAATCATCAGTTATACTCTTGAAGACAAACAAAATGAATAGTCTTTTTATAGGGTTTTATCAACTGGCTCAAAAATTAAAATGAATAACACCAATTATTTCTATTCTTCAAGACAAAGAAAATGAAAGGTCATGCACCCTTCACAGTTTAATCAACTGGTTTAAAAGTTGAGGCATTCACATTTTATATGAAACTGGTCAGTCTAGCAGGATAAGGATATATATATAAAACCTCCAGTTGACAGTAATCAAGCGTATGTTTTGTTTGATTTACCAAACATTTTTCTGGTTCAAAGATTGTTCAAATACGTGCTAGTATAATTGTCATTTTGTTTATATTTGTCCTAAATCTTTGTATTTAAGTTATAGTTTGGTTTAGAACGGCCCGCCACTTTGTTGAAATGTAAAGCCATTTTCATTACGCTTGAATCAGCATAATCATACCATTTTCTTAGGATATCTAACAAATTCATATATTATGGTAAATATTTTTCTTCTTAAAAATCAATAGTTTTAAGTAAACCTGTTTTGTTGCTTTTGAGAACACTGTTAGCGTAAAGTTAAGATTAAATCTTTACCATTTTGCCTTAGTTTTCCGAGTTCTCTGTTGAAGCGCCAATGTGAACGGTAGCGATCAAAGTCAATTCTAGTTGAGGCTTCATCACTAAACGTAACAAGTCCTGCTCGAGAGCCGCCAAATCTGACATCAAATTCCCGAACGAGGCCTTTGATAATATTAATAGCTCTGGTGTACCTTCGCGTGCTGAATGTATCCGAAACGTCGACCAGAAAACCAAGATCAGAGTTTTCACATTCTACTGCAGCTGTGAATAAGACAACGACAACAAAAAGAGGTAAGATAAGGTTATTTACATTTTGCCATCCATGGCAGTATGATGACAGTTAATTGGCATATTGGTTAAAGTTATTAATGCAGTGACTAGTAGACTAGCTAATGTTAAAATGTTTGAGCGGTTTGTTAAAACCTAGCTAGCACTATACTGTGATTTAGCATTTTATTCTATCATAGTTGGTACTAGCTCAGACATTTACTCATCGATACTGTTATTATAAACCTTTTGCTATAAACTATTTTCAGAACCATTTGACTGATTGCAATAGTATTCAAAGAAATTAAATTGATTAGATCAGACAAATATTTTATGGCTTATCGCAAACTGCTGAACAGTGATCAAAGTTACTGGGGTGGTAAACGTCAAAGAAGATTGCAACGCTGCTGTGTCCCGTGTTGGCCATGAAGGATGCACGGTCAACAGGTCACACTACAATCCCTGCTTTTTTCTAGGTTTGAACTCATGTAGTCAGTTTACTGGCCATTTGTTCATTTTGTAATCTGTGAACGTTCAAAGCTATACAACAAAAGGGAAAAATTAAAAACATAACAAAAAATTATCGAATTGCATGAACTAATAACCATTCAACTATACTAACATGATGTGAGTTTTAGTGAAAACAATCCGGAAACCTCTCCTGGTGTTTTGGTCTCAAAACTGGAGTAACGTTGAAGATTTATTTATTTAGCGCTTCCGGAATCACAGTTCGGATAACTAAACACTTGTCAGACGGAATATGGATTTTATGGAGTGAAGTCAAGGAGATCGTTTCTTTAATTGCAAAAGGTATTCAGGCTTATCACTTAACTCTCACGCACAGTCGACACATACATGATAGTAAAATCGAGAAAAATTAAACAAAAGTTTAAAGTGTATCTCATTAAAATATTTCGTTAAAATAACCATCGCGTGCAGCTATTAGGGTCATTGGCGGCATGTGAAGATATATGTATATCGCAATATGATGATAAGCCGGAGGCATTCCACACACAAAAAATGGATGCATTCTTCAACAAAGAATCAAGAGCTCAGTTACTTGTTACATTAATCTGGAAGATGTATAACCAGTTTTTCACAATAAATAAATATTCGAACATTTGCATACTTCCCGGTGGAAAGATTTAGTGTGCCATATATATGTGGTTATGTTATCAGACGTCTGTTCTTTCTTTTTGCGTTTATCTTGAAAAAACAACAAATGACATTTCTTCACATCACCAATACTGAGTACATTGAGTTGTTTTGGTCAATGAATTATGAGAATGTTTTTCTACATCATAAAATTGATAAGCGCTCTTACTTTCAACGTCAGTTAGTGCACCTTCCAAAGCGTAACAGGAATAGAAAAATAACGCCGTGATGCTGATCCACAACATCTTGCAGTATTCTGGAGTGGGCAAAAGAAAACCAAGTTGTATTAACATCTAAAGCAAACTTCAGTAATAGCAGTTAATCTGGAGATTGTCGGCGTTTTAAAAAGTTTCACTCGAAACAACCTAAAATATTCCCATATACAATAGTCTTTCAGTTCTCCAACGGATCAAAAGGGTTCAACTAGGAAGACCATCCATTGCCCTTAAGGTAAAGTTTAAATATTTAACTAGTTTTCAAGGACAACTTGTGCTTTTAAACTGCTTGTTCCTAATTTTATATTTTTGAATCAAAGCTTAGTTAAGGTTAGAAGATAATATCTGACTTGATAATTTTTGAGTTAAGAAGCTTTAAAAAGCTTCCTTTTGTTGAGAATTATCTGGCCAAGAAAAAAAAACGAAAGAAGTTTACGAGCTTAAAATAGTAAGACTATACTTTGTAAACTAGTTGTTAAGTGGAATTGTTTCAAATACACAAGAGCAGTTGTTGACCGCACCAGTTAGCTCATTCAAACCTTTCTATTTTCATATTACTCCGATCTGCATCAAAATCAAATGAAGGAATGCCACAAATGACATGGAAAAAACTAGAATATGGGGTGCGTACGCAAAGAATCTACTACACAAACCCACCACGAAGTTGTCAAATAAATACGTAAACCGTAATATGAATAAAGGAAAACTAGACTTCGTCATTTACCTTTTCTGAAAACGAATAACTCAGTTGTTTGGGTTGGTCTGTGCGCAAATCATAATAAGTGTTAATGAAGGTAATCTTTGTACAACGGTTTATTTATTCGTCGATTTGAGGGCAGGTCTTGTGATGTCATCACGAAGAGACATTGACAAGTATGAATAATATGTTATATACGTGTGTGGCAGTTCGCGTGAGCTGGTATATCAGACAAATCAATTACAAAAACGTGTGTTTTGCTGTGAAAATTACCAGACAACCGTCTACAGAGACATCTCAACACTGCATTTTGGTGATCTTTATTTTTAAAAATATCAATCCAAACGTTGAAACTTAATCTTCCACCTTTAGATAACCCGTTTAACATGCATAAAATGCTGAAAGATAAACAAAAAAAGGGTTTCTTATGATATTGCTTAGAAAAAAAGTTTGAAGTAACGTTATATACTGCACTAACAAAAAAATACGCTACTTAATTGAAAATGGAAGAGAAATTTAAAGACAACTATATAAGATTTTACAAAAACACCTGGAAAAAACGAAATTAAGCATTTCATCCGTTATTCCTTGGTTGAAGTTCCAGAGATGAATTGAAATCAAATCATAAGATAATAATATCAGGTATAATAAGTGACCAAGGGGATGAATATAGATTAATACAAAGAATTAGAAGCCTGCAGATGGTTGGAAATACATCAGTTCCTATTCCAGCAAAAACACGGCAACAAGTTACCTTTTCTTTTAGTTCTCAGGGTTAACTGATCTTTCAATCTTTCAAAATTTTTCAAAAATGTATGAATTTGTGTTATCTAGTGGTTTTTGTCACGTCTATTTCCGGGAAAGGCTTTTTGTTTTTTTTATTTCAAGTGCTCTGTCTTAATGTTGAATGGTCTCCAAAATATTCCAATTGCTTGGCAAATTTAGCATGCCGACCGTCTTGCCAATTGCTCAAATCAAAATTTGAGAACAAAGATAAAGTCGGAATGAAAAAGTTTGTCAGTCTTAGCTTTTTTTCTTTCCACTGTTATATAAAAACGTTCTATGTTGAATTACTATTGATGCACTCCGTTGACTTAAAGATACAGTCTAAACATAAAACGTTTTTAAAAAACTTCTTGAGGTCAGGATAGACAATAGAAAGAAAGAAAGAAAGAAAGAAAGAAAGAAGGAAAGATAATAAAATGCAAGATCGATGCGAAATTGATCGGATAGAAAAGCCATGGGAACAAAGATAATCGATGCTGCATATACGGTTATGTACATCAACGATTGCTTAAAATGCTACAGCAGTACATTTCTCCGCAACAATATTTGTCGAACTATTCTTTATCAACACCAGCTTGTTCCATAAATGGGCCCAGCAAAATAACTCTCCACCAATATAATTTATGTGACTTTGTCGCTCAGCTGGTAAAGTGCTACACTGTTAACGCAGAAATCATGCAAATCCCAAAATTTAGTTCCTCCGAAACTGCAGCTGCATAAACCGTGCAAAGACTGAGAACCTCATTATATTGTTGACAAGATAACATGTGAATGTCAAAAGTATGAGTACATAGGAAAACAGGAAGATGTTCAAACAGGAGGAAAAAGCACTGCAGGAAAAACGTGGACTTACAAGAAGGAGCACTGATCATGCAAGGTGGAATTGACTAATCAGCATGCACTGAACTCTGAAGGACACTCGAATACAGGAGACGTAGGTTT
The DNA here is from genome assembly GCA_025403565.2 of Palythoa heliodiscus. Classification (NCBI taxonomy): domain Eukaryota; kingdom Metazoa; phylum Cnidaria; class Anthozoa; order Zoantharia; family Sphenopidae; genus Palythoa; species Palythoa heliodiscus. The sequence continues at coordinate 8,166 of JAOBYJ020012748.1, forward strand.
AGCAAAACACAACCAAACATGCCTGACTGATTGATTATTGGAATTCAGTACTGACAAGAATGTTCATTCAGTCAAGAGAAGACAGACAAGATCCGCTGAAACGTCAAGCAATGAAGAAACTCAAATCACTGAGGTATAGTCCTGATAAGGAAAACATGCGCGTTTTCATTTGCTGACGTCGATCCAGAATGAGAGGAAAGCGGAGCTTTATTTATTTATTTTGAATTTCTGCTTATCTTCGAGAGACATTTACAGACATAGTGGCTAAAACTCTTGCATACGAAAGAAAGAATTTAACCAGACTAATTTTCATAAAACATTGGATCGTTTCCTTCCCATCTAATTAGCATTTATGATCTAAATTCATGAATACATATATCGATGTCTCTACATATTGCCATTTTTTGTTAATGAAACTCGGCATGTACTTTAATTAAAAAATGCTGATTATTTCGGAATTTGGCAACCCCACTGACAGTAAAATTGTCAAGGACCATCTGCATTTGTTTAACCTGTTTGCGAATTCCTCCTAAATGTCCTGGTGAGATCCTCCGGCCTGTCGGTCATCACGATTAGAACACTCTAGAACTGACCTTTTCTCTAAACCGAATGGACTTGAAACAGTCAGATTTTGTAAGGTTGAAAAGTTCTGCTTGGTACAAAACGGAACCAAAGTAATTTTTCTGCGCATAGCTATTACGGTGGCTGGCTTAATGAAACTTAATTGGCAGACTTCAAGATTCTACTTGGTTAAAATTGGGCGCACGTTCACGATTATATTTTGTCTTAGCTATGGTATAAGCCATTTATTCGATCATTTTATAAATGTCAATCTTTGATATTGTGCTCTGTGCACAGATAGAGAAAAAGAGAAAAAACCTATAGCAAATTAACATAGTTAATATACTCTTTCTAACTATGATGTTCATACAAGTCAGGTAGGTTTTAAGCTAAACGTGGCTTGTGACGTTTAGTAATTTACAGTTTTTAGGAAATCGGCATCCGAGCGCAAGACTGTATATATTTTTAACTTAGCTAAAAAAAGCTTCAAACCCCTAATTAATATCAAATTATTTAGCCATGAGGCTAATCCTGAGATTTACAATATATTTCTTTAAGTTTAACTAAGAAACTTAATTTTGGCTTTCTTGCATGCAATTAAGCGGCGCCATTTGTTCTTTTAATAGAAAGAAGAAAGAATTACACCCATAAGAATCCTCTTTGAGAGGGAGATGGGTTAAATGGAAGAAGAAGAAGAAGAAGAAGAAGAAGAAGAAGAAGAAGAAAAAGGTGAGTTTCCTGATTACAAGTAGACCAGACTAGAACAAAATTGTTTTCTCATTTCCCGAAAGAAAGACTACATAGCGTTTAAATAAAAACAGAAGTTAATAACAAAAAGTATTAAAGGCAAAGCTTTCAAGTGTTAGTTTGTGTGGTAATGACAATTATCTCTGTATGTGTCAGTACCAATTTCTGTACTTTTGCTTCAAATCTGTCGACAGTACCTTTTATGATATCAAAATTAAAAGGCTTATCTGACTCGATCGTTTAGCTGTATTTAGGGAGTTTCAAAAACAGAATTGTAAAGCAAAGCAAAGAAAAAAAAATTAGATTAAAATTGGACCGAGTAGGGAAAGTTTTTAAAAGCCAAGAATCACGCCTATTTCGTTTTACGAAACCTCCGGCTTCGACTGCTTTTTTCGGATTTGTTTTACCCGGATATTTTCAGCTGTTTTAGTGTTTATATTTACGTTTCTTTGAATACATGATGAGTTTGTTAAATTGATGTAAGCTATTTTATTTTTACACTTGGTTTCATTTCTAGGTGTTGTACAGAGTGATGTACCTTATGACATGAAATTTTTACGGCACGTTAATTTCTCGTTTTGAAAGTACGCATGTTTCGCAACACTTAATTTTAGGATTTGTGAGAACTGAAGGCGTGTTTCAGAGCATATTATTTTCGCGATCTAACATGATGTTGAATGAAATGAAACGAGCTTACTCACAGTTTCCAAGGCAAAAACTTAAATTTTTAACCAGTTGAAAATAAAGCCAGTGACTGTTTACACGGAACCGTCTCTTTTTTGGACGAAAATATGTTTTGTTTACACGGAACCAGATATTTGAAATCGTAATCAGAGCCCGCGGGTTTTGTCAGTAATTTTAAAACGTGAACTTGGGCAGCAGCGCCAGGTAGCCGATTAACCTCGTCAGAAGTCTCTAACCATCCGAGATTTTCCCGCTTGAAGTGTTTATACGGTACTGATCATCTTTTTGACAGCACCGGACAAAAAATTCAACTCGATGTGGTTGGAGGATGAAAATTTGTACAGTACCGTTAGTCGTTCAAGTTTTTGTACGGTTCGGCTGGTTCCTTGTAAACAAAACGTCTAAACGTGCAGATTTATGACAGTTTAAAAATATAGGGAAATCAGCATGCGAAGCTGTCAAGTGGTTTAAAATGATACCTTAGTCTAGTCGCATTAATCTTCTTCGTTCATCCAACATCGACATAACACTTTAATAAGGTACTTTTGAAAAAACAGTACAATTTATGAGCAATCGACGTATTTCCCAATGGCTAGTTTTATCTACTGTTGCTGTAAAAATCTTGAAACGTTTTTTTAAAAAAAGGAAGATTTAATCACATGAACCCAAAAGTACTTTTCGTGCTTGCTTTCTAGCTGTACCGTGTACGAACTGAATCACAAAGATTACCTAATGACATTGGAATGCGTGATATTTAAGTACAACAAAATATTAACAAGCGAAATTCGACAGTAACAGCGGGGTAGGACGAGATAAGAATCTTTGAAGTAACTACTTATTCAAACACGAAAGTAGTTGAAAAAACTGTTGTTTTCCCAACATAGTGATTTCAAAGTTTCGTTTTTTAGGCCGAAATTATCAAAGACTATAAGTAGATTTGTTTTGCATGTGTCTCGTGTTGGCTTGCTAATGGTACGGGTCATAATCAGTGTCTAGGCAGGTTATCGCCAGTTGATTGTCTCTCTCTTGCAGTACTTCAGCTGCTGATTGCTCTACATTCTACTGAAGGGATTTTGCAGGAGAAATGCAATTCTCAAATTTCAATGAGCATAAACTATGGATCTTATAGACTCAAATTGCTCGTCTTTGACATCATTTAGTGATTTACATGATCTGCACATGTTAATTTGAGTGCCAAAATGTTTTTGAATCTGATATTGCAAATCTTCTTAACCTATTTCCAACTGATAACAAATCACGTGGACAGTATGCCTAGGGATACAGACACTATAGTCTATGAATATTTTTCATGCCATGAACCAAAAACTAGGAGATCAGAAAAATCTAGAAAGCTAAAAGACCATTCCAAACACTAAATAAAATAAAACTATTAATTGAATGACTGATGTACTACGTAATAGAGAAGCTTGTGAGTGAACCCGGAATTTCGTACACAGGTTTTTCAGTACGGTCTCTATCAAATAAAACAATTTTGGTTGCTTGTTTAACAAACATAAGTGTAATAATAACAATACAATACAATTTTTTTCCATTCGCATCTTTTACATATTAATACGAAGTTAGACACGGATCCTATACTATTGCTTTGTTTTGTTTTGTTAACTATGTTTTGTAATATAAGAATAAATAGAAAAATTTTGCTTTTACTCAGCGAACAAGATGCAAAGGCAAGTTTTTCTGGGTTAAGTCGACGCTTTAATCTAGAGCATATGGTGCCAATGGTTTTACAACTCAGTTATAACGTTTATTACAGTAAACTGTAATAACATTTCTTTTATTTGGCAGACTGTATAATACCGTGGCTTTACTTTAGCCAAGAAATGAGAATTGCCATATGTTGGTTCAGTAAAGAGATCAATCATCCTGTTATGATATTAGATTACTAACCTAATCATAATTATTACAATTTCCTCAAATGTGATTGGTTCATAATCTGCTGTATTTTGGATTAATTAATCTGTAAAATTGTAATCG
>JAOBYJ020012857.1:0-12150 GCA_025403565.2 Palythoa heliodiscus
TAGTGAAAAACTGTGACCGAGGTCTTGAAAATGCAGACTGGGAGGTCCATATAGTGAAAAACTGTGACCGAGGTCTTCAAAATGCAGACTGGGAGGTCCATATAGTGAAAAACTGTGACCGAGGTCTTGAAAATGCATACTGGGAGGTCCATATAGTGAAAAACTGTGGCCGAGGTCTTAAAAATGTTGTGGCTCGAGGCAGCATTGTCAAGATCGAGGTCACAGTTTTTTACTATACGGACCATCCCTTAGCCGGCAAACAACTTATTTATTTTTTTCTCATTTCTAATTACTTTTATTAACCGGTAAATATCTTCTCTGCCACTCACACGTCGCGCTAAGCTAGGGGATGTATTACAGACGACCAAACGGGATGTTTCTCTGCCACTCACACGTCGCGCTAAGTTAGGGGATGTATTACAGACGACAAAACTGGATGTTTCTCGGGAAATACTTTCATTTCAATATAGTTTCCAACTTTTTATTCTAAGAGAAAAATCTGATTGGAAATGAATTAGTTTTACACTTAAATGTGTGTAAACAACGTAAGGAGATAAGCTCGCGAAATTTTAAGCGTTACCGTGCCCGTGGGCAGAGATACGAAATTTCGGACCGCGTTAAGAGCCAATCAGACTGCAGCATTCCTTACTGCGCCCTCTAAAGAAAAAATAAAGTGGCATCTGCCACTTACGAGTATCTTCCGACATCAGTTTTTTGTTATAAAAAGTATGAAGAGTACAAAAAACAATTATTGCATGTTGGAACTTACGAATATGTTATATTTATGATTATACCAATCACATTCAATCACAAGGTGGAATGTCTTTCTGAATTTGAGTGTGACGTGCTGGATCTCTAGGTGCAAATACTCAGAGATCATACAAGGACTGGATGAAGAAAACTTCTCCCAATCAATTGAACCTTTCTTCGATTTCGCCATTTAAGGTTCTACGAATTATATGGACTTAACTGTGCTAAGGCAGTAGGGCATGATGGTCTGCCAATATCGTTATTAGTAAAAGCTGCTGATTTTATTTATCTACGATGGCCGAGAAGGGCCACGGCAATTTTTTTTTTTTGGCAGAATTTTTTTTTTCAGAAAATTTTTTTTTTTTGCAGAAATTTTTTTTTTTTTTTTTTTTGCAGAATTTTTTTTTTAGCGGAATTTTGTTTTTTTTGCAGTTTCTTTGGCATTTGCAGAAATTTTTTTTGAGATCACGTATCTTGCTCTCGGTCAAAACTGGGTACTATCGGAGCCAGATTATTTTTGTTTACAACCGAATAGCTGTTCGGTTTTACGTCACACACGTAGTTGAACATAAACCTGAACATCGTACTACAGTATTGCCAAAGACACAAAAAGCATTACTTTGTCTAGCTAGTTTTCAAACGCTCTGAGCTGCAGGTTCTTTATTTAAAGATGGCAAACGATCCTCTTAAAATACGTATGTGTAAAGACATCTCGTTAACAACGACATCTTCGTTTGCATTAACAACAAACCATCGAAAACGAAACTAACGATTGAACACGATCACGTTTATAATTTTACTGTGTACAGTTCAAGCCTATTCGATGAAATAGCCTTCAAAAGATTTTACACTTATACTTAAGATTATGATAATAAGATGGGGATGCCTTAGGCTCTTCTCCAGTATTTTTGACAATGTTGCTTGGGACAATACATTTTATTTCACTCTAAATAATCTTGTATTTGTACATTGTATTAGGAGTCTGGCATCTGAAATTGTGAAACTTTTTTGATTGTCACCCTTGGTTCCTATTTCGGTCGTAATGTATCAATCCCTCTTATTTAATATTCAAGAAACCTCTCAAAAAATTGTTATTAAATCTATGAATTTTAATTGATTTTGTACAGAAACAGTCGGTTCGTAATCAGTCAGACGATGAGTTTCAATTCATGTTTTATTAACAGAATCTCGAGATTAAGGGCTGTGCATTCCAATCATTCCCAAAGTTAATATTTTATTACAAGTAACAGGGGAGTATTCATGATTTGTGGGGAGGTGGTTGTGGAGATTTTGAGGAGAGGGAGGGGAGGGGGAGAGCCATTTCTCAAGCTGTGATACACAGAGAACTGAAGCTTGCGGCTCATTATTTGTAAAATTCCCATATCCCCATACCCTACATAAATTATGAACGCTCTCTAACATCAACGAGCATTTTAAAAGATATTTTTTTGTTTGTTTGTTTAGTTTTTGGTCGTTGTATTAGTGTGTGTGCTTCTTTTTGCTTTGGTTTAAATGATTTAACGAAGCAGAAACCATTGTGGAATTACACGCAGTTTCAGTTGCTGTTGAAGCATATGCAACTGTTAGTTGCGTTGAATTTTGAACCCTGTTTTAACCGAACTAAAGCATACGATTTACTGTTTTGCCGCCTTTCCCTTTAAAATCTTGTTAGTATAAAATGATTCAACATGAGTCTAATAGAATGTGGACAAAAATGAAATTGTAGTTTGGGATGTTGGATGAATGGAGATTAGTGACGAGCAGGAAGTTATTTGAGTGGCAGGATGTAAACCCGGATGTAAAACTTCCTAATGGAAAGCGAAATAGAACACAGCAATTTGTTATTGGCGATGCAATTTGTTTTTGATAAACAAAATCCAGCAGATCTTTTCCAGTCGAGATACAAGAGCTAACTGTGGTTGTATAATTTAATTTACAGTCACGTTAGCATGCTATCCGCTAAAAAGAAGAATCATTATTAAAACTAGAGTGGAGTAAAAGAGAAAAAGCAAAAAATATACTAAAATGCTCTCAATTGTTACAATATTCAATCAACAGGAGAACGAACGCAAAAGATACAGCAACTGGTAAATGCTATTAGGAACAACAAAGCAGATGAAAAGAAAACTGCTACAAAAGTAAGATAAGTGTATTACACTTAGCGTAATATTTTCCCTTTTACATAAATAAAAAGGGCTGAATGAAATGATCCCAGACCCTCTATGCTTACTGCTCAACAGAATTTTACAAAGCATTTTTGTAATTGAAGTTTTATCAATTTGCCCACGAGTTGGTTCCCTCCTATACCCATGCTACTAAGGGCCAAAGTAACATGCCTACATGGTATCTTGGTGTCTAAACTTAAGGGGACTACTGCAGGTCATGATCATCATCACGAATAAATTAACATTAGATTTTAGCTTTTGAACTACAACAGTCAGTTTTCCCGGCTTTGGCACTAACTATTTTCTTTAGAAAAAAAAAACACTGCCCACAAAAAAGTCAAAAGTAGTCTTCAAGGGGCACGTAGGGTGGTTCCATAGAACAAGCAAGAAGACCAAGTACACGACTGTACGATTGAATGAGGACGGTGGCGTACGAGACATCGAAGTGCAAGATAAAGAGAACACGGCCGTAACTGTCGTACTTGAAAAAGCTAAGCAGTTGTTCTTCCAGAATGGAAAGTCCAAAAATACCCTTTTATTAAGATGGTTGTGGAGATGGGAGATTTTAAACAAACAAAAATGGATGCATTCAAAGACCCAGAGGAAAATGAGGAGTCCTTTGGAACATATCTTAAAAGAAACGGTTTGAACTCAAGCACACGTTACCATCTATATTTGATGACCACTTCCGATGACAGCACGGCGAATGATGAAAACCTGAGAAGAGAAGAGAACCAGGGTACATAAAGCAATAAAAGCAACCACACTTTGAACCAACCGTAATCCTATGGTAAATGATGTGATGATTGGCAATTTCCAACAGCCATCCCAATTTTCCCCCAATTCTCATTGCCAAAGCCAACAAATTCTTTGCTCATTTTTGTTCTTGAATCCGGGAAAAAAATCAGACCCTGCTCAGTGGATTCAGGCACGTAGTATTTCAATACAGTATAAACTGTCAATGAACTCGCGATATAGCGATAAAGAGGCGAGAGTTGTCGTTTACTCTCGACAAGGTTGCTACGACGTTGTTACTAGAGATGATATGCAGTTATTGGAGACTCCTTTACACAAGTTTCAGCCCAAGAAGAAGGTTTTATTGTTGCAGAAATCGAAAAGGGTGGCCAAATGTTTTCTAAAATTTCTTATTTTAGCCAACTCAACGACAGTCTTGTGGCATCAGCAGCTACGGCAAGTAGTCCTCCTGCGGCTTTACTAAAGTTTGAGGAGGAATTTCCATCGGCAATTGCAGTCAGTCCCGATAAGCTAATCCTACACCAGCCATCAGGGATTTGGGACTACGACCAATCAGAACTAGTAATTGGAGTAGTAGTTTCTTGTAAACTGGAATCCATTGTTTTTGAATGAAGCTGTAATGGAAATGTTGTGAAAAGGCAATTGGTCTTTGTTGTCTAGCTGGTAACGAAGAAGGCATCGACAGTGTGAAGGACACTGCAAATGGCGAGAAAGATCAGTCCAATCCAACAGAGACTGTGAACATGAGTTTTCAGTCTTTGACCTCAGACGGACATGATGTCCAGGGGCAAAATCAGTGTGGGATCCCGTGCATTGAAAGGAGTGAATTAAAATTCGACCCTAACATAGATAAAATTTGAAAGGGTACATTTGGCAACGTGTGCAAAGCAGTGTGGGCACGAACCGAAGTTGCTGTGAAAAAGATGAAAGTCGGAAATATCCAGCTGATGAAAACGGTTTTGGAGATAGAAGTGAAGATACACACCAAGGTGAGGCATCCAAAAATTAACCAAATAATGGCTATAGCGCTAGGAAAGAACGTTGTATACATAGTATGTGAGCTGGTTGATGGATCTAACTTAGAATGTCTTTTGTTTGGAGAAGAAGAAATCGAAGATGACAAGAATGCCTGCAAAATACCCGAAGAAAAAAAGCATTCATTGCTAAGCAAGTAGGGCAAGCAACTGTATACTTGCATAATATAAATCCAAGCATAATTTACCGTGACATTAATCCTGCCAATATTCTGATAGCGAAGGAGACGTTTGTAACAAAAATGTGAGACATGGGATTAGGAGAAGTTGAAGTCTGCTCAGAAAACGGCAAAGGTTACAGTTGGCGGGGTCCCTAGGACACCTAGTTACATGGCTCTCGAGTGTTTAATTGCCAAGCTGAGTGCATCACCCTAGTCAGATATCTGGGCATTAGGATGTACTCTTCTTGAGCTGTTTACAGAAGTAGATACCTGGGGTGCAAGTGATGGTTCTTTTACATCCGGCGACACAGATGCGCCAGCAGGATGCGAGACACGCATGAATCACAAAGGAAGACCTCTCCTTCATCCATTCATGCGGCACAGCTGCATGACGTGCAACTGAAACAATGTTGATCACAGATAATGCGGGGTGGACCACACACAGCGCATGCAAGGGTGCTAGTGCTCAAAATATTGATAACGCAAAAGCTCTTTTACCCCACTCCACAAGGTATTTTGATATTCTTAACTTTCGTTTTTGTAGAAAACAAAACTTTCCTTTAGTTATCAGTTATTTTAGATCAGATTATCATTATTATTGGCATGTTCATTTTTTTTTATTTTTTGAAATTTTTTTTTGAAGGATCCGATGATCCGATCCAAGTTTTACAAACGCGCTGACCGGTGCCGTACTTGGTCGGGTATTTAAAAACAACAAGCCAGTACAGTATATATCAGGCCAAGCAGGGAATTACTCGTAAATAAGATGCCAAAGAAGTGGGTTAGCATTTTGCTTCAAGACTTATTTTTTATTGTGCTGTTTGGGCAGTGCAGCAGGGTTAAAAGAACCAAAGTGATTCTTTTAGAATGCTTGTAACAACTGTTACAATGTCAACAAGTTCCACTTAGCACACCTATCAGAACAGTTACCAGTCCAATATTTTGTAAACTCCATTTAACATCATAATAGCGAGCTTAATTTAGATGAGATACTTTAATAAAAGTTATCGTTGATTGTTTAACTGATGTTTGTTTCTTTTAACAAAAACGAGCATCTCAGAGATGGAACGCACAGGCAGATGTTTTACTAACCTCCTTGCAGAAGTAGCTGGGCAATTCCACCATCACGGACGTTAAATTCAGACATTTACACGTTCAGTAATAATATATAGAAATGATTTTCGCAACTTACATTTGATATCATAAGTGTTTCCTTACAATAGTTGGTTGTATAGATAATCTAGTTTACCAATTTGACCTTATTGGTGGAGACAGAATAAACAGGAAAAGATATGTCACAAATGTTGCATAAAAACAATTACTCTTTTGGTTTAGTTACATTAAATCTAGATTTCTTTGAATTTCTATGTTTTTCATAAGAATTCCTCCAAATATATTTAGCTGTGGAGATACAATAAATAAACATATACCGGTAGTTTGCATATGGCGCCAAAGGCGCCGGTCGTGTTTGAAGTAGCTCTGTCATATTTTGGCTGAAAAAACAAGTGTGTAGATCTCTTTGCTAGTAAATTATAAAATGGTTAATGTTTAAGAAGTCAAGAAGCTAATTCAAGTCGCTTTGGAGCTGAGTTTGACAAGAAAATCGAGGAATTTACAAATTCACTTAGCTTCCTGGACAAGAAGTACATTCTGTTTGTCAAGCAAAGTCAGTCGATTCAGAACAAAACTAACAACCTGCAAGGCGAATCCAATTCGGCTAAAAAGGTGATAAGAAAACTACAAGATACAATATCTCAAACCAAGAATGCAATTGATGATATTGCACAATATCTCCGAAGGGACTGCGTTGAAATTACCGGCATCAAACCCAAGGACGAGCAAAGCTGCGAAGATAAAGTCTCTACACTAGCTAAAGAGGTGGGGCTTGAGGTTTCAGAGGAGGATATATCCACGGCTCATCCAATACCGATTATTGAAGGGAGTGACGGTAAGATCATCGTCAAATTTACCAAGCGTAAAGTCAGAAATGAATTTTATGGCTATCGACGAAAAATTGCCGGTAGAAAAGTCTCAAGTTTAGCAGCATTACAGGAGCTCGATCTGCCTATTGAGTCGAACAACAAAGCTACGTATCGGAGTCGCTCATTTTTGCACGTAAGAAACTCTTTGGCGCAGTGAGTAAGTTGAAGAAAACCCTAAAGTGGAAATACATCAGGACTAATAACGGTAAAATTTACTTGAAGTAGGCTGATAGCAGCAAAACCTACACGTTTGATTCAGCGAACGACTTCGAACGCAAAATAAACCCAAACAAATCACAACCTAAACCATCCCAGGCGAGGTGATTACTGCAGCTAAGTACTCAAATTTATATAACGTAATATCAATTAACATAACTGAATTTTTGAAAGAGTCGATAAGACTTATATGTGTCTACAAGAAACCTACCACTATGAAGTGCCGATATGCAAATTTCTTAATTCAAACAATTACTTAAAGTAATACTGACACAATTTGCATAATGTATCCAGAAGAATCGGAGCTTCCGTTTCATAGTCTATCGGATATATTGTTATTTCTGAAACCGAAATATTTGATAACAACTGGGCAAATGTTTGTATTCCAGGTTATAATTTTCTTGGCACTAACTCACCAACAAATGCTGGAGGGGTTTGGTCTGTATATACGTGATCATGTCAACTCTATGAGAAGACAAGATCTGGAAATTAACATGGAAGGAGTGGAAAGTTGCTTTGTTGAAATAGCTAGACAAAGGCAAGAAAACAAAATAGTTGGCTGTATTTATAGGCACCTCTCTGATAAGCTGGACACCTTTACTGAAATATTAAACCAAAAGCTTAACCAAATTAACAGCAGTCACCAATTGGCAACCAGAAGTTGGAGGAATCAACAATTTAATTATAAAAGAGACACTTGATATGGTTATTAAAAGAGACACCTGGTCTTTTTCAAAAAGAGAATCCTGATATCAAGATCAGCATTAGTAAATTTAGTTCACTGGAACCAGTTAATGTTTTACTACAATCATCAACGCCAAGAGAATTTTGTCTTTTTATGTACCTCAATAATGTAAAGATTCTTTATAATTGCCTTATTAAAGAGATCCCAGTTTTCCTATCTATTCTGGATCATTTGTTGACCATCTAGTGTGTGACAGCAGCTCAGAGGAATTCATGATGGGTAAATGTGCCAACTACCAAAACTAGTTTGCAGACATCAAGATGACCTGGTTAATGGAGTCAGTGGGAAAGAGTTTTCCAAAAAGCAAAAGAAAGCAATCAGCTTTTATTGAAGACAGCATTACATAGTTGAAAGCAGAGGATACAACTGTCCAAGTCGATTTCGCAGAAAACTATACAGTTGAATCCAGCCTTACGGCCACCCGTTAATGCCATCACCTCGTTATTACGGCCACTTTTTTTGGCCCGGCAAAACAGCCATACATTCCCTTATATAAAAATTGTCATCAAACAGCCAGTTTTCTCAGTTTTCATTATTGCACACTGATAGCAACATCAGTTTATCTAAATTGCAAAGCGATTAAGTCACTGTACAGTAAATAACAAAAAAGATGTTGATAACAAAGATTAGACCAATTAGAAAGCAATTACTCAAATTATCATGCATTAAAAAGCAGAACGACACACTTGCAAAGTGTTTTCATTATTAAAATGGCTTGCTTTTTTTCTTGCAGCTTACTTCTTGGTCTGTGGTTCTCTTTAATTTGAGACTTTCATCTGTCTTTCGGATATGTCTCACAGAAAGATTTTTCTGAATGTCCATCAGACTTTACAGAAGCTTAATATATTTCCGTTGTCCCGTAAATCTGTAAACAAAAGGGAATTCAATGCCGCATGGCCACCTCGATTTACAGCTTTTCCAACAACTTTCACATCTGCATGTGCATCCATTTTTTTGTTAGAAAATCATGAATAATCCCCGTCCCTTGCTTTGTGTTTGCCAGCGCCCATGGTACTTGGCCAACTACTTCGCCATTTTTCACAACTGCAACTGCCATTCTTGTCTTGCTGAGTCCTTGGCTAGTGCTGCAAGTCCAGGACTTCCCCAGTCTCGATTTCCAAGGAATCTTTATACACTGATATCCTCTCACCCAAAACGATACTTCCACCTCCCTACTGTTTAAATACGAAATACCACATGAAGAAGTGGTAGAACTTCCAGCTGCATGTTTGCATACCATGATCATGAAGAGCACACTACTAACAAGATACTACCCTACTCCTACAGCCTTGACGTTGTCTTCACTCACGTCACCAGCTTCTCCAGAAATGACTTTCACCTTTATCCTGTTTCTGGTTTTGAATCAGTCAAGCCATCTGTTAGACACTTGAAATTCCTCTGGCAGCACATCTAAATCCTTGTAATCTGCATTGCTTTTTCTTGTAGCAATATCTTGCCTTAAAGATACTCTATGTTTTATAGAACTAAAAGAGAATAGTGACATGGCAGACGCCCTTTCAAGGGTGTGTGCCCATGCTCAGAGTGATTGGCTGAAAAGCAGTTTTCCAAGTGTGCAGGTACTTCTTTGAGTAGTGGTTTCATAGTGCCGGCGATGTGCCAGATTAACTTTTTTTAGAAAGGGATTGAACTAAGAGATTTTTATAAATCGTCAAATTTTTAATATTTTTTACTATATATTTCTTAATAGAAATTATTATTTAAAATTAATAATTGTTAGTAATTGATAGTTAATTAATAATTCATGGCTGTAATTAAAAATTATTATTTGATTCTTCTCTTGCCCAAGAGACTAATAAGTACAGCAGGTCATTGCTGATCTTCAGGCTACAATATTTTTGACTGAGGGTTTGAACTTCCATGCTGGCTAAGTTTTCACCTCAAAAGTGGTGAAAGTTTGGGAAAACTCTGCACATTATCTGACCATCAAACCATAGCAGTAACAAAATGTGGCATTTAAAGTTTATACTCAGGCCTTCAGCATCATAGTTTATACAGCTCTTTGCGAAGTAAATGACCTTTCTGATTCGCAACTGCTGCTGTTAAGCGACTTGAGCAGTAACAAAACTTTTCAGATTCGGCAAGTTCAGTTGGTCGCAAATTGTTAAATTTATACATTTTGGCTGCTTTCAAAGTATTTTCCCGTCAAAAATCAAAACATTCTGGCAAATATTACATATTCCTGCAGACTTGTAATCTGAGTCGTGAGCAAGCCACGAAGACAATGAAAAACAAATTTCAGTCAAGAGAAAATACGAGGATAACGAGAATTTTTTTGGCACTGACTTGTTTACAGGCCGAGCAACGGGGCCTTCCAAGGGGTTTTTGCGACAAGCAACATCGCTCCAGAACTGTAAAAAATGTAGCAACAATCTTGTTCTAGAACGCCAACAGAACCCGAAGGAAAAGAAGCAACTATTGTACGACAGCGACAATTCATTCTTAATATTAATACAAAAAAGGTCTATTATCTTTAAACAAGCCCTGCTGGTATAAAAGGCTCAGGACCAGGTTCTGACCGAGTTCATTTGTCAATTAAACTCGACCATGTGCTGATCTCTCAGAGTGCAATTGCTTACAAGAAGGATCTAATGGGATAGCGAACTCACTCGATCAATCTGACATTTTATGCTCGCAGCAATTTTTCTTTCTCCGACGGTTTACATATGTTTATAGTAATGGAGGACAGGAAAATTCTGGTGAGTAAAATGCGAGTAATTCATTATAAAATCCCAAATTTTGGGGATTTTCGGCGTTATGTATTCATTTTGCTATGCGTACGATTCAGTACAGCACTCCAACTCATGAATCGTCCAAGATCACAATGGAAGTCTCCGGAGGCAAAAGTGTTGCTGCCTTACATATGCTGCTCCCATCGGAGGCAGAGTTATTCACAAGGAAGCACAAGGGAAACTATTACCTCCCGATATCAGTGCTACAAGTACTATAAGGTCTATAAATGGCAGAGAAAACGCCAATGGAAAACCAGCTAAACGTTCAAAAGGTAAGCCATGTCTTTTCTCCCAAATTTGATCCAAAAATTAATAAGCTAAACAATTAGAATAAAGGGAAAATAGATTTAATACACTGATTCAAGAATGAAAATTTTTAAATTATTTCTTCGACCATTTTTCCAAAGGACGCTCGAACTTGAAAGTTAGCAACAACTATACATTATCACACAAAATAAATAAATTTCTTTATTGACTTGTGTACGATAAAGTAAACTCCAAACTAAGAAATTAGTCTCCTGTAGACTACACAGGAATTTAGAACCTTTTCTTGATCCAACGACATTGTATATTGCACCACTCAACAGTATATAGAATCACGCGTTACAAGTCACAACGTATCTTGTATGTGTATTTTGCATGTCTTTATGTACATAAACGCCGAATTACGTTCAAACGCAAAATTCAAAAATTCAAACATTCAAAATTCAAACGCTGAATTCAGAGGGGGATTTATACCGTTTATACCAATGGTCCTTGTTTAAAACATTGACGTTGTCCATCTTGATGTAGTGGCGCAAAACGTCTAAAACAAACAGTAACAACCTCTTTCTCTATCCATTTAGAAAACAAGCATGGATACATACAAAATGTTTCCCCATAAAAAGATCTATAAACAAAATGAGTATTACGCCTTCAACCAAAAAATCTCACAAAAGAAAATTAAGCGAGTGGTAGAGTTTGATAGCACAAACACAGCACCTTAAAACACTACAAAAAAAACCAGATCGTCTGTTCTTATAAAGATTATCTTGGTTCCGGAGAATGAAGAGACTAACTGGATTTTTAAACAGCAGTCTTTCTTTTTTCCTTGTTCAAACTCTGACCTGGAATTCCCGTTTGTCAAACATCAGATGCCATCAGCTTCTCCTGATCTTTCAACTAATGCTGCTAATGTTACCATAAAGCAGCTTCATGACATATCATCCAAAAATGTTCATTGCCGGATTTCAATTCTTAAGGGACTGGCACTAGTAATGGATTTTCCGGACGGAAGTGATTAGAATAGATCAAATGCCTTGTTGTATATGCTGTATATGTCGTTTTATTCACGAGCTAAAATGAAAAATAACAAGAGGCTCATTAAGCCTTTACTCGTGGTACGAGTGGAGACCGGGGACAAATCTCAAATATGGCAGTCACTGGACCGAATCGCTAATCGCGACAAGAAGAAAAAAAAAGAAAAAAGAAAAATTAATGGAACCCAAAACTGACTCGTGGTACCACGAGTACATGCTTTTTTTTTTATAAGAACCAGTAAATTTTGCTGAGCCTCATTGTTCTTAATTTTTTGGCGATTTCAGCCTCAATT
>JAOBYJ020012968.1:0-12149 GCA_025403565.2 Palythoa heliodiscus
CTTTCTGAAAATTATTAAGTTCAGATTTTGTTGCTCGAAACAATTCTACTTGTAAAGGTAAACAAATAAATGGTTAATTATTAATAATAATTATTATAATTATAACCACTAGCTGGTTCAAAAGTCAGCATATAATTTTATTTAGTATATAAAAATTAATTCTTTTAGCAAGATAAGGGTCAGTGTGAAAATTAAAAAGTAATGTTAACTTTTTTCTGCTTAAGATTCCTGACTTAAGGAAGAAATCTCGTCGAGATTATGTGAAGAAACGCAAAGTGGACCAGCTTGAAATGCTGCAGGAGGATGTGAGAGATGATGAGTATCTCTTTGAAGAAGACTTGCTAACGAAAAGAGAGAAATCAGACAGGGAATATAAGAAGAAGGTTTACAAACTTGCTGTGGAATACTCACAAGCTGGGGAGCTGGAGAAGATACAGAGGTAATGTAAAATAATTGTAGACATGTTTGCATCACTGAAATGAGTACATGTCTGTCTGTGTGTGTGCGTGTGCCCTCATCCATAAGGCAGGTCCAGTCCTATAGCCGTCTGTCCATGGCAACCCTCGTAACATTAACATAGGCTTTGCCATCCTTAAGCAAATCCAAGATCCCTATTCTACTTTGTCCAGGGGGTCCCTTGCACTTTTATGTAAGTCACATATTAAAAACCTTAAAATTTTGTACCTAGCCTAATTTGCACTCACAAATCTCTAGATTTCATATAAAATTGTATTTGGTAAACAACAAAAGACAATTGCTCATTTAACAATATTATAGCAACTCAAGAGAAAAGAATTTGTTGTAGAAGTGTAACATTAGTTATAATGCCCTATGAAAATTTTAGTTGAAATTATTTTTGGAAGTTTGAAGTTTGACATTTTTGAATGGTTATAAATTTATAAAAATTTGTATTCGTTGGAATTCATGCAATTATATTGTATTGTTTATTTGTTAATAATTTTAAAATAGTTATTATTTTGTTGGCTGATAACCCAGTGAAAATTTCTTTGACTTAATATTTATAAATCACTGTCTTTTCTTGGATCACTTTTTGAAGCTACTTTTTGAGTTATTTGGTTTAATCCTTGAATGCTTGTGAAATTATAATGACAAGAGGGAATGAGTAGAAAATGGCACAAACCCTGGTTCTATAGTCTGTTTCGCTTTTAAATTGTTTTCTCAGCCCATCTACCGTTGTAATAGCTACTGCATACATGTACTGCCAATATTCATGATTTCTAACCCTGGCTGAAATATAGACCGTCAAGGGGTTTTCATTTTAACCGCATATCTCCATAATTTTCAGAATGAAGACAACTCCATTTTGTGGTTAATTTTTCCTTTTGGGGGATTTGCCATGTTTTGCAGTGTTCCACCTACAATTTTAAGTCAGTGACTGCCAAGAAGTAATGAGTACTGTAGCAATTAAGAGAATATAATTAATACATCTATATAGCACATAATCATCACTGTTCTAAGGTCTTTACAAGTAAATACAGGATTCAACAGTTAAGGGCCTTAGATAGTCTGCTACAGAGGTTCATATGTATTTTAATAGAAACATTAAGAAATGCCCTCAGAAAAGCAAAGGGTCCTTTTGTGAATGTTACCAAGTCCAACTTATCACAGTTAACTGTCAAGTTACTGCTGAAATATTTTTTAAATCCAATTTCAAGTTATTAGTCAGAGTATGAGCTTGATTAATAGGATGAGATGCTTTTCAAAGATGCATTGTTGTGTTCTAATGGATACATTGAACATTCAATTGATTTTTTGCATCGTTTTGACAAAAATGTGCATCAGAGATGTTTGATACGCTGGTAAATGTTTCACTGATTTGTGTGCAGATATGAGATGCCCAAGGAAGATCAACAACCTTCAAAATATGATGAACCTGTGTCTGAAGAGCTGGGTCCCAATTATGAGCAGAAGAAATGGGAAGAAGACAAGTTGGGACATGCAAGGTGGAAACTGGGTGCAAAGGATGCTAAAGAAAAAAACAAGGTGTTTTGCTTTTTCACTTTGTTACTCACAGGCATTTCAGATTTTGCTGAGTTGCCTTAAAATGTCAGTGTTAACCCTTTAAGCCCCAAACACGACAAAATAATGACATGTCGGTAAATTCTCCCAACAGAGCTCTATTCTTTCTATATGAGCAGTTTGGGAGATTTTCACTTTTGAACTTCCACAGTTTATTCCTCTAGATCAATGTCTTATTTCTCATTACCAGTTATATTATTTTTGTTTGAGTTTGGTAAGGAGAAGTTAGATGTTGATAAATTGCCTGGGGCTGAAAGGGTTAAGACACAAGCAGACCTGCTATCCTTGAAAGTCCTAAAAACTAAAGATTTTAATTTTGCTTCTCAAAAAAATGGAGATTTTCACAAAAACTTAAGACACAAGTCTACCAAAAGTAGAGCGGAAGAGAGCTTCAAAAAGGTGAGAATTCTACAACTGAATCCTTGTTGCAACTATGGAACAGTTGGCCTCAATTTAGTTATTAATTTCTTCCATGCAGGGAAACTAGTTAAGTGAATTGGAATAAATTGCAAGCTCCATTATTCACCTAATTTTTATATTACCCTGGCATATCCTTTCAAAATTGGGTGAAATAGACACTTAGTACTGTATGGTGTGAGAACTAAAGATTTAGTTTAAAATAAGGTGTCACGTGCAATAAAATTGTGTAAGTTGGCAGGTTTGTAGAAGTGTAAGTTAATAGACTCAGTTTGTTTTTGAGGAACTCTTGAGGAACATGAGATGTGGGGGCCAAGCACTTCTGATCTCCTGTGCCTGCAGCCCAATGTCCACTCAATGATCCATTGGATCTGTGGTTTATATGAGCATGATGAGGTCTCCTCCGATCAACTACTCCTTAAACTTGGCCTCCGTAATGTGACAGCCATCCTCCACAGCCTTTAACTTCACTGGTTCAACCATGCGCAGAGCGCCACACGCTGTATTAAGCAGATCGCTGACTTCACAGCCCCTGGCAGCAGGTTGTAGGCGACCCAGAAAGACGTGGGCAGAATGCATCTGCAGTGGTGTGGATGATCTACACATGTCTGCAGTGGACTCACTAGACAGGGTTGCATGGTGAAGTGTTGTTCGCTGCAGCCTCATGCAGCCTACTCTGTAGTGAGGGAAGCTGGATATCTGGTGGATTGCACGTTAATCAAAATATGGTTATAATGATGATGATGATCTTAAAATGTTTCAGGAATAATCTGATGCGTTTCTGTAGTTTTTATACTTCTACACCAAACTGTACATATGCAATTATATTGTTTTGGAAATCTATTGATTTATAGTATTGCATTACCAGATTTTTTATGATGTATCTCAGACAGGAACTTTTTTAATTGCAAACTTTTGAATGGAAATTTTACAGTCACAAAAATCAAATTTTTACTTTTGAAAAAAGAAAAGTATTGAGAAATGTTTGCACTAATCTTCCAACTTCTTGTTATTTTTTGTTCAAGCAAACAGAATATGAAATGCTCCTTGAAGAAGACCAGATTGGCTTTGTAATGGTGGATCAGGTGCCTGGGACAGAGAAAATGAAGGTGGGACTGCAAGACTCGCACATTTTTTTGTATTGAAAAATTATTTGGACATTATTAAATAAAAGCTATCACTTTCTTTTTCCTCCGTGCACAGTTTAAAGTATTACTAATTTTATAAAAGGTTGTCAAGAGTGTTGATAAAAATCTGTTTTATAGAATTAAAAAGATTGCTTGCAAAATGCATTTCGCTCCATGCCTTGCCAGTTGCTTGCCATATTGCAAAGCTCATACACATCATGTTTCAGATTCAGATTTTTTATTCTTTTATTCTTTGTACTCATCTTAGATACATGTAACTAATAAAGTAAAATAAGTTAATTACAGTATATAAAGTAAACTAATTTAGTTACAGTTGAAAGCGAGTAATACACAATATACATGATATATAAATACTGTACAGGTCTGGAGTAAATTAGAAATTATTCGACAAATAAATGTGGTAGAGGAGTACAGGATATCCTAATAGTCAAAACTAATCTAGAGGATACCCTGTACAATAATATACTTGTATTTGATGTTCAGAGGTAACACCGAAACTTTGAATAATCAGTTGCACTTACTATAGGTTGAAGAAATACAGAAATCACTTAATGTCCCTCACAGTGCTACACTTGGTATCAGCACATGATTGTGAAAGTTTCTTGTTATGGTTTACAAAATAAAAAATATAATTGGATTAAAGTCAAAGATACATATACACAGGACTTCATTTCTCCATTTAACTGTATCCTGTGCTTTACCGTTGTATTCTGTATAACATGCTACGGGACTTTTTTCAAGTGGGACTACAGGACAACAAGATCAATTTGTGGGACTGTCCTGTAACTACATTAAGATACCTTTGGACGCTACAGTAGAATGCAAAATTTTTGTCTATTATAAAAAAAAATTAACAACTGTAACTCCTTTGTGCTTTGACCCTGTTGAACTGTTGATACAGAATATGTGAAGTCATCCATGTTGCCAGTCATTAACTAAATATGAAACAGGAGGGTGCTGTTTGTGATGGATAATGGTTCTCAACACTCACCCAGTAAGATATAACAGTAAGATATAACAGTCATATAAAGGTCAATGTAAAAGTAACTTTTCTTTATGTCGATAGTTCCATCTGTTCATATAACTGGTATCAATGGAAGCTTATGGTGCGCCCTTTACCCCCTCCCTCTGTCAACACTGTTTTATGAATATTTAAAGCTAAAGCTACACAGATCGAAGGAAATTCAAAATAGACCTTGGGTACATTGAGAATCGAACTTGTAACCTACAGTATGTAGAAGGCAATGCACTTACCAATAATTGTGCTACATGCCGTTGAATCCTACCAGTTGTTTTTTTTTCCAGGAGCCAAGGATGAGTGAGATGGAGATAAAGAAAATGACAATACAAGAGGTAAGAAATGCAGGGCCAGATGGAGATACTAGTGTTTGAGTATTGAATTTACTACCATGATTGAGTGCAGCAAGTGGGAGATTTCAGCAAAAGATGAAAGTTGTTTCTCTAAGAGACCATGTGCACACAAATAATGATTATTATGTATTTGTTGAGTTATATCTATTTCTTAGATAGCAGTCCAATGGTTTTTCACATGTGAGCCCTGAATCTGAATGTAAGTTTATTTATTTTTGACCTTGCTACTATTTTTTCATGTTCTGATCTAATTTACCCAAGAGTAAGAATATGAATTTACCCTTAGCCCCTATCTATCTAGAGAACTTTTACATTTTTTATACCAAATAGATTACTGCGCTCGTCTTTTAAAGCAGTAAGATTGGAAACTGTAAATTTTAAAACTAAAACTTATGGCTATCGCTCTTTTTCAGTCCACGCTCCTTATCTCTGGAATTCTGTACCTGAAAACATTAGATCTATACACAGTTTGTCATCCTTTAAATCTCACCTTAAAACTCACTTGTTCAAACTTGCTTTTAATCTGTAATTAGTATTTTTTTAGTCCTTAGTATGTAATAGTTTTTTATTGTATTAGTATTTTATTTTCTTTTATATTAGTGTTTAAGTTTTTTTCAAATTGTAAAGTGCTCAGAGCGTATGGATTAAGCGCTATATAAATAAATTATTATTATTATTAAATAATAATGTTCCTGTTTATTCATTTAGACTCGGCAAAGTCTTCCAGTGTTCCCATTTAGAGAGGATCTGTTGCAGGCAATTGCTGATCACCAGGTCTTGCATCATTAAGCTACTAACAGTACTTACCGTAGTCTAATTCATGCAAATATGTATTTTCTGTTGTGAATTTTAACCCTAAGCAAGTGATGGCAAATACTTTACTTTAGGAAAGGGTTTTCTATGGAAAATAAAGTGTCCTTTTTGTACATTAAATAGTCATTTTGTTACTCAATATTTTAACAGTGTTGCCCATCATACCTTAATTTTTGATTCTACTATTTAGCATTCCATATACTCAAAAAAGGTAAAACTATGTAAAGACTGAAGGCACAAACTGAACTGTTAACACATGACTTTTATGTGAAGTCACAAGCTTTAGACACAGTGGATTTGATTTCATGCATAACCAACAGAAATGAACTCTGTCCTTGTGTTGTAGTCGATTTTAAAACCTACAGTAATCTCTGGAATTCCATTTCAAACTTCAGTCAAGTTAAAACGATCTCAATTTTCAAGAAAAACCTAATAATCTTCTTAGTTCTAACTTAAGTGTTAACTTATTTATAAAAATAAATACCCTGATTATGGCTCCATTCAAACTACTAAATTCCTACTTCTTGTATGTATTTGGAATAACATCATTAGAAATTTGCTATTTTACAATTAAATTAGATTCCTGGATTTATTTGTTTATTTATTTATAGAAAGTGATGATTATTCTCTATTGTAATTTATATTTGTAAAATTTCATTTTTGTAACTTGTACAGAAAAGTATCCAAATATCATAGGCCTTGTGGTTTCTTTTTGGACTACCTTTCCATTTAAATAGCAGCATGTTGTTATTAAATAAGGGTTAATTTTATAAAGAAATAAAAAAATTAACAAAAAGCATTGGAGCTTTTGTTACATTGACCACAACCAGTGGTATCATTGCTTCTTCAGACAACCAAACAGACACCTTTAATGATAACAATTCTCTACGAGCTCACCAACAGATTCATTTTTCATTAGATAGAGTTGATCAGATAGTAACATCAATGCATAATAATGCATTGATGTTACTATCTGGCTAACAGTTGTTCTCGCACAATCTTCAGTAAGTACATAGAAAGGTTTAAAAATGATTACCAATGTAAATCGTAACACATATTGCATTGCTACTTTGGTGCAGGTATTAATTATTGAAGGTGAGACTGGGTCTGGCAAGACTACCCAAATTCCACAGTATCTGCATGAAGCTGTAAGTCCTCTTTAAAGCCATTTTGTTCAAGGCAATTAAACTAGGATTGAGGTGAAGGTGTGGTAATGTAGTTTTTGTGCTATTATCATCATTTTAGTCGTGTTCATTGTCATTTTCATTGTCACTGTCATTTTCACCATGCTCATTGTCATTGTTAATTGTCTTTGTTGTCATTGTCACTGTTAGTCATGTTTGTTGTCATTGTCATTGTCAGTCATGTTTGTTGTCATTGGCATTGTTTGTTGTCATTGTCATTGTCAATCGTGTTCATTGTCATTGTTAGTGTCACCATGTTCATTATCATTGTCGTTATCATTGCCAGTGTCGTGCTCATTGTCATTCTCATCGTCATTGTTGTGACCACTTCAGGGCTTCACTAAAGGGAAATTGAAGGTTGGCTGTACGCAACCCCGACGTGTTGCTGCCATGAGTGTTGCGGCCCGGGTGTCAGAAGAAATGGGAACAAAGCTTGGAAATGAGGTAATGTACAGTATCAGAGGTCATGAATTACTTGTGACAACCGATTTGTCTACCATGGTAAAGGTTTTTATTTGAAAGAATCCGCTATTCCAAAAGAAGTTTTTCTGAATATCTTGTTAATATTGAAGGTTGGCATGTTTGACTTTTAATTCTCGTGGTCTATCAATTTCGTTTTAGGGCCATTTTAAAGAATATCTAGAGGTTTAGCAACTAGGCAATGGTCCAACAGTTGAAGAAAAAAATTGTGAATTAGTCTTCAGGAGTCGGTGTCTTCCACTGTATGCTTCTCCAGTTTGGCTAAATTGATGTGTACTCTACCTACTGCGTGAATGACTGGAGATGTTTTGATGAATCTTATCTACTGAATTTCAGTTCAGTAAAACAGACGACTCAAAACTAAAGTACAACCTTACTCACTAGATGTTGACGTCATACATTTATAACCCTTTCAGCCCCAGGCAATTTATGAACATGTATCTAACTTCTCCTTTCATAATTCAAACAAAATAATATAAATGGTAATAAGAAATAGGGAATTGATCAACGTTGAATAAGCTGTGGAAGTTGAAAAGCCCAATTCTCCCACACTGCTTATATAGAAAGTATGGAGCTCAGTTGGGAGAATTTACCATTACGTCATTTGTTGTGTTTGGGACTTAAAGGGTTAATGGCTTTTTGTATGACAACTGAAACAAAAGTCACCGACTCAGTTTTAATCGATGGCTGCAACTGCGCAATCGCCTGCAATTGTCTGCAATCATCTGCAGTTATATGTTAAACCAGGTTTTATTGTTGTTTCAGGTTGGATACAGCATTAGATTTGAGGACTGTTGTTCAGAGCGGACAGTTATCAAGGTTGGTAAAACGTTTTGCAATGCAGAAGAAAATAATATTGATGCTCCCCATAGAACAGAATGTATTTTGGAAGTTTTCATTTTGACTTTGAGCTATTCTTTGCTGACACTGAAATAAATTGATTTAACATTTCACACTACACTGTAGTACAGTGATGTGGTTGGCGCAGTGGTAAGATGTCGTAAGATCTCTCAGATCCTGTGATCTGGTGCGATTATATGTGAACAGAATATTTACTCCGAACAAAAGTTCTTCAATCATTTGCATCCATGTTGGATGACTACATGCAGTGCTGCATTTGTATTACCACTGAAATAAAAGTTGCTGACTCCATTTTAACCAACAGCTGCAATCGACAGCAATCATATGTGAACACTTGTTTTGTGCTTGGATGGCGGCATGGTTGGTGCAGTGGTAAGATCTCTGCCTTGCAACCACAAGGTCCCAAGTTCAAATCCCAGCCCTGCCAAGTGTTGAACATTTGTGTGACCTTCTTTTCCGTCAAAGTTGACTCAGCTTTCCATCCTTACAGGATCGGTAAAATGAGTACCAGCTTCTGCTGGGGACAAACCAGCGATGGATTAGTGTCCCGTCCAGGGGGAGTCAATGACTCTCATCCGCTTAGCACCATGGAAACCGGAGATAAGCACTGGCTCCAATGGGTCACTTAGGCGTGTAAAGGATTTAGTTTTTAGAGTGATCATCTGCAATTGTCTGCGATTATATGTTAATCAGGCTTAAAACCCAGCGTTGTTTGGTGTTAGTGTTTCTCCCCTTTGCAGTGTTGTGACAATGTTCTTTGTGTGTTTGTTGCAGTACATGACGGACGGAATGCTTCTTCGGGAGTTTCTTAGCGAACCAGATCTCGCGAGTTATAGGTGAGAGAAAAGTTAGTGAGAACCATTATTGTTGAAAAAGATAACATTTTACATTAAATCCCCATTTTACATGAGCAATTTTTCCTTGTCAAGGATGACAACATTTCAATATGGTAACAAAAACAATAGCACAAGATATTCAAACTATAGAAATAAAACAAATCGCTTGGCGTGAACCATAAACACAGAATCATCAAACTTAAGCTGTGGACAGAAGTTAAAGAAAAGTCTTAGATGAGATTAATATTGTTAGACAGTGGGGGATCCCTTTTAACATGACGACTTCAATCCTGATTGCACTATTGGAATACGTAAGGACAAAGCAGAGAAAGATTACAGACGAAGGCATACAGAGAATGCAACCAGGTGAAAACGCCATACAGCTGCAATTTTTATCATAAAAACAACCTGGTACTTTTGACCTTAGAGTCTTCTTCAGTGTTGAAATCGTTCTACTGTAACCTATTAAAAAAGAAGAAAAGCAAATACCCATAAAGTTCATAAAAATCAAGAACAAAAAAAACTGTATTATAATTATGCTGTAGCCGCATATTTTTCTTTTGTCTTTGGAGATCTGCGTGTAATTATGTAGACGTGTTAGTCCGAGAGGAAGCATAGCCGAGTGCTTATGTAGACGTATTAGTCCGAGAGGAAGCATATCCGAGCGCTTTAAAGTGCTGATACATAAGGCATAGGTTCTGATCTCGAGTCTTCTGCCCGCCAGTCATGTTGATGTAGATAGCCTTCTGGCCAGCCTCCCAGCCAGCTGCGGACTGAAAAGCCCCTTACGGGTAATGACTTTGAATTGTAATTTTAATTTTGTACATTGATTGCGTTTATGAATTAGCTCAAAGTAGTATAATAATAATAATAATGATAATAATAATAATAATAATAATAATAATAATAATAATAATGACTTTATTTAGGTGTCAATTCTATCTAGCTGGCCTAAGGCCTACTAATTGGGAACACCGTCTTTACCACTCTAAGATGATTGGAGACATATCACATGACAGACACACACACACACACAAATACACACGTTTCTGAGGGCCTACGGTTTAACGTCCTTGTCCGAGAAGACGCGAAGGTCTAACCATTTGCAGATGTTAGAGCAAAGGCAGCACCTTCTCAATTATTTTAACACCCTGAGTGAATGTCCGGCCGGGAATCGAACCTGAGCCTCCTGCACTGCAGACTGGCGCATTATTATTAGTATTTACAGTAGGAACTAAAATTCAAACGATTGGTCCTCAAGGCGAATCTTTCGTTAACTTTCCTAATTTAATAACTTCGTTTTCAGTGTTATTATTATAGACGAAGCTCACGAGAGAACTCTGCACACGGATGTACTCTTTGGTTTAGTGAAAGACATTGCACGATTTAGACCAAATATCAAACTTCTAATTTCAAGTGCTACTTTGGATGCCGAGAAGTTTTCGAGTGTAAGTTATCATGTTTGTTAACCTTCTCAACTTTATTAGTAGAAGACCGTTTTTATTTTTGTAGTTTCAGGACTTTATGTTTGAAGAGCATATGTGGCCCAGTATGTGGCACTGTTCGTAGAAGATTGGAGTAGGGAACAGTTAACCCTTTCAGCCCTAGGCAATTTATCAACATCTAACTTCTCCCTACATAACCCAAACAAAATAGTGTGACTGGCAATGAGAAACTTGGAATTGATCAAGTGGAATAAGTTGTGGAGGTTAAAAAGCCAAATTCTCCTAAACTGCTTAAATAGAAAGTATGGAGCTTAGTTATGAGAATTTACTAACACGTCATTTGTTGTGTTTGGGGTTTAAAGGGTTAAGCAATGAGGATGGTAACGCCAGCGACAATGTTGTTATTTTCGACTCAAATGTACGCTCTCATTGGCTAAATCAAGGTCACTTGGATGGGTTCAAATCAATCCTCCCCGGCTAGTCAACATCTCGAAAGTTATTGACCAACCGGTGAACATTGCTGTCGCACGTCACGTTTGAGAGCGGAAAAATTTAATAGTTGTGATTTATTTTGTTTGTGCTATATAACTGCTCCCTTGGAAAACATCTGTTTAATTTAAAGAAAACAAAACCTAAATAATATACCTTAACCTGATAGTTTACTTAACCGTTTTCAGTTCTTTGATGATGCGCCGATCTTTAGAATTCCTGGTCGCCGATTTCCTGTTGACATTTATTATACAAAGGTAAGAATATCTTCTTCAACTTATACAGGCCTTGAAAAGGTCTTAAATTTTTCAAAATTCATATTTGAGATCTTGAAAAAGTCTCAAATTGTTCGAAAATATATTTTGTGTTTCTCATGGTTAAGTTTGAAGATTGTATCAAAAAATGTCCACAGAAGCATCAATTTTTTCAAGTTGTCATTCAAAAATCAAACAAAAGCACGACTTCATGAACAGAACGATCATATCACCAGCGAAAGTGCCTTGTCATGCAATCAAACTAAACCACGACTTTATGAACAGAACGATCATAACACCAACGAAAGTGCCTTGTTGTGCAATCAAACAAAACCATGACTTCATGAACAAAACGATCACAATACCAGCGAAAGTGCCTTGTTGTGCAATCAAACAAAACCACGACTTCATGAATAGAACGAGCACAATACCAGCGAAAGTGTCTTGTTGTGCAATCAAACAAAATCACAACTTCATGAACAGAACGATCATAACACCAGCGAAAGTGCCTTGTTTTTAAAGATGTAGATGATATAATTACTTCTGAGTAAAAGTTGGAACGAAAATGAAATCTTAATTTTCCAAATTTGGGTCTTCAAGAGTCTGGAAAAAGTTTTAGATTCAGTTTTGAGTTTCCAGCTGCAGGCTGATCCCACGCCAGTGTTATGATCCCTGATCCCATGCCAGTGTTATGATCCCTGATCCCATGCCAGTGTTATGATCCCTGATCCCAACCTGTGATCCCTGATCCCATGCCAGTGTTATGATCTCTGATCCCAATCCTATGATCCCTGATCCCATGGCAGTGTTA
>JAOBYJ020013077.1:0-12145 GCA_025403565.2 Palythoa heliodiscus
TCGACCAGGCCGGGGATCGAGCCGGGGACCTCAGGATTGGAAGGCAGAGATCTTACCACTGCGCCAACCCCTCCGCCCTAAAGTTCTGTTGTGAGCACCAGCAAAACTTTGCTAATAAGACTTTGAACTTTGTGCATCATGCCACCAAAACAAATGATTTGATTTGGTCTTACATTTGTTCTATTGTTCCTACATAAGCCAATCAGAATCAATTATTTTGTAATTTGCACTGGTGTTACAACTTTGCATCAGTGTTACACAATTTTGCATTCATGTTACACGAAAGCTGCACTCCTCCTTTAGCCAATCAGAATCGAGTAATTTTTTCACATACATGTGTTATTAAATGGTAAATTGTTGTTGTGGGAACCAGATTAAAATATTCAGACATTGCAAACAGTGAAATGAAAGACTTGTCCAGTTTGAGATTCATGAGAAATTAATGATGTCGTAGCTATTGTATATACACTATTCATGGATTCTGCAACTTGCCAGCATTTGCTGTAGAAGCTAAAAACTACATTTTACCCATTAGCTAACAAGTGTTTCTTTATGTTTGAACAGCTAGAGTATACAAGCACAAATGACAAAAATCTATAAGCTTGTTTAACAATGCCTAAATACTAAGCTCTGCAATTAGATTTTATTCATCAATACTAGGAGGTGGCATGGCTCAGTGGTCAGGGTGTGCGATTTCAATGCGGTTGACACGGGTTGAAATCCCATTCTGACCACTGGTTGGATTTGTCTTTAGTGATCCCAGAGTCAAATCCACCAAACTTTGTAAACAGCCAACTGGTCTGACTACCTCCTGCCAGTTGAGGTTTTAAATGGTGTAGTGTTGTGTGTACTGTAATATATTTCACTGAAAAGCCAACTTGGGATGTGAAATAAAGTATTGTACGTATGTATGTACATATTAAACTTACAGCATAAATGATGCGGTTAATCACACTGATCCATTGCTCCATATCAACAGCAGTGGAGGCAATCAGGAGGAAAGTATCATGACCTGAACACACCTGGCGTACTTCCTTACTTCTTCCAGCTTGTATAACGAATACAACATGTATCAAATATTAGTAAGACGAGTATAAAAATTAAGTTTATTTTAAAATACTAGCATTGAAACTTTAGAAGAAGAATTTCTTAATTTCCAAATTTATAAAGTTTTAAGTTTGCAAACTTCTAAAACCTTAAATTTAAATGTGGGTAAAATATAGAGTAACGGCAGTAAGGCAGCTGGCACAGTGGTAAGATCTCTGCTTTCCAACCACAAGGACCTGGGTTCAAATCCCAGCTCTGCAAAGTGTTAAACATTTATGTGGCCTTCTTTTCCTCCAAAGTTTACACAGCTTCTCGTCCTTATGAGGTCAGTAAAATGAATACCAGCTCCTGCTTGGGGCTAAACTGTCACAGATTAGCATACCGTCCTGAGAAGTCAATGACTTTTATCCTCTTAACACTGTAGAAACTGGAAATAAGGACCTGCTCTAATGGGCCACAAATGACCAGTAAAAGGGTTTTATTTTAGCTCCTTCAGCTTTAGCTAAAATAGAGATTGGTTATAGTAAGTAGAGCAGGAAAAATTAAACAACTGCCAGTGGATAAAAACTGTGAGCCTTTCAGCTTGGTTTCAAGTTTCAGTAGTCATCTCTCTCTACTAGAATTGTTCAAAGGATCTAGTGCAAAAATAACTTCAGTGACTTTGGATGCCTTATGTTATTATTATCTCTTCATAATGTTTGGGAGAATTAAGCATTTCATACAATATGCAAAGTCACATTGTTCTTGCACCAGACAAAAATGAAGTATTATTAATTATAAACTAATTAAAAGTGACTTTTGATCAAATACTCAACTCTCCCTACATTATCTCTATTATCTTTTCATATAACTGTTGGGAGAATTTATCATTTCATACAAAGTCACTTGCATTATTTTTGCACTAGATCTTTCAATTATCAACACAGTCACTTAAGTAAATTATAAATTAAAATAACATTAACAGACTTGTGATAACTCTGAACCCAAGACCCCCAGGGACTGTGAGGAGTGGCCCTAGTGAGGTCTCAGGTTCCAGAATGCAACATAACAGAAAGAAAGTTACAGCAGCTGTAATTTTTTCTGGGGGTAGGATGGGGGTGCAAAAGACGAGAGGGAGAAGAGCAAGACTTTTTCTTGGACAGATCTTGGACAGCTTTTACAAGCTCAAGAAATATTGCTAATTAATACTAATAAAAGTCATTTAATTTAAAGAACTGAGCCAATAAAAATGATTATACAGTACTATTAATGGTTAAATTTGAATTACAACATACAAGTCAGTAGTTAAAGTTGATAACAAAATTTACAGCTGCCAAAAATACATTTATTTAGTTTGCAAATTTCAGCAACCCCTAATTAAAAATGGTGTGCAGTAATTTTCAACATTTCTTCATTTTCTTAATGAACAGTCATGTATTTAACACTACATAATTTATACTCAACTTACGAACAATCTCAAACTTGAACTTGTTCGGATCTGAGGGATCATAAGGGTGCTTAACAACCTCATTTCCTGGTAGTGGAATGGAGCCTAAAGCCTTCTGTTCCTGTAAATACAATAAATCAATTAACTTAACTTACATATTATATATAATATTAAAGCTTTCTATTAAAAGGCATGACAAAAAGGAATCATTCGAGGGTAATAATTACAAATTATCATTATCATTATCTTCATCATCATCATCACTATTATTACTATTTATTATTATTATTATTATTAATATTGTTATTGTTATTGTTGCTATTGATCTTGCTCTTGTTGAACATTGTTATTGTTATTGCTGTTGTTGTTGTTATTGTTTTTGTTATTTATTAATAAATAATTGTTATTGTTATTGTTATTGTTATTGTTATAATTGTTATCGTTATTGGTGATTTTATTACAGCTGAAAAAGTGAGAACAGAAAATGTGAGAGTATTTGCATTAATTGCTTGTGTGGCCAATTGGCATTGATAGTTGATTGAAATTCTGAGTATAAGAGGTTCAAATCTCACCAAGTATGAATAAAACTTCGTTGTGAAAAAAATGAGGTTGATTAATATGTGTGGAGGGTGGGGTCTATCTAGTCAGAAAAAAATAACTACTTAAAATATAAATTTAAAATAAATGAAATAAAAAATTAACTACAAGATATACAATAGTGCAAGAACAAGCATGACAACAGTTTTATTAGTGGCTGAAGCTCTGTATGACGCCACATTGTAGCATGGCAATTCTAGTAGTTGGTCATTGAATGTAACAGTTACCAACCCATTGATGGCATTGACATAAATGCTAACTGATCAATCACTAATCATGAACCAGAATATATTAGTCATTTCATAGTATTCAACTGACACAAAATTCCTCACTTGAATCCAAAGATGTCTTCTGCACGGGTTGTTGAAATGTCAGTCACCACTGGTCACTGACAACAGTTCTTCTAAGAACTACACCAGCCTGG
Source organism: Palythoa heliodiscus (assembly GCA_025403565.2). NCBI lineage: Eukaryota > Metazoa > Cnidaria > Anthozoa > Zoantharia > Sphenopidae > Palythoa > Palythoa heliodiscus. The sequence continues at coordinate 3,495 of JAOBYJ020013077.1, forward strand.
TCGGTCTGACAAATTTATGATCTACTGACTACACCAACAGTATTATGGCCAGTATATTGTATGTATATAACAAATTGTGACATCATTTTATATTACTTACATCCTTGCCTCTGTAATAGTAAATTTGATCTCCACGAACTTCAAACCATCTTGTTTTTAAAGTCTTATAATTGCCACCTTGCTTGCGAAGCCATCCAGAGAATATCTATGTGGGACAAATAAACAGTTTAAACTAGTCTACTGGTGGTACATCTGTGAGTACCAGAGAATATCTATGTGGGAAAAATAAACATTTTAAACTAGTCTACTGGTGGTACATCTGTGAGCACAAATTAGATATCACAAAAACACAAAACATAAGCAAAACAATAGGCATTGGATTGTCGAATGCAACATATCTAAAACAGAACTAAGGTCAAATTAATGGAGGGCTGACGAAACAATGGAAAATCTAGTTTAGACTACTGTAAAGATAATTAATTGGAACTACAATATACAAACTGGAATTGCAGTTATTACTCATTTCTACCACATGTTTGAACAGCAACTGAATACTGGATTACTGGGCTTTACAAACTACTTGTGTGTTGAGATTTAGTTGATATTAATGTGACTTTGAGGGTTTTTCTCTGACCCTAGTTTTCCTACAAATCCACTACCAGCTAGTACTTACAACCAGTTGTCAGTGTTAAGTTATTTAGTGTAGGATATATCTACTTGGTCAATGTACATACTGTGACAATATTAAAAACTCTTTGTGACAAATCAAATAGATTCAAGAAATTTATAATTTTAATGTTCATTTTAAAATCAATATTGTGAGGTGCAACAAAACTTCTGGACATAATTGACAACAGTGTGAAACAATCTTAAACAATATTAGAAATTTCATTTCATTTCATTTCATTTCCCTAGCAAATTTATTTTTCTTACTTTCTCAAATGATGCCATTTTTAATTCTTTTACACCGCTGTCTTGCTTGAGCATCACATTCAGTAATTTCAAATGAAATCACCATTCGGTTTTCACACTTTCACGAGCTAACAAAAAGGCCGAAGGTATATTTTATCTATACCTTATAAGGCAATACGAATCAAAGTTCTAAAGAAATAATCTTTCATTTTCTTTGAACGTTCAAAAGTGTATTCAAATATTACTTCCTCGGTGCTTTTTTGAATGAGTTAAATATACATATATTCATTTTAAAATGCAACTGAAATCAATAAAAACAGTGATAAATATTTTTTTCTTTTCGTAACACTGGCATCGACAAAGATCAATACCGTTCTGCGGGTACAAATAACCCAAGTTATCACGCCTCTAAAAAACAAAAATTTCACCAGCAAATATCGTTTCAGCAACAACAAATCACTTTAACTTGGTTGCGCTGAATAGAAATCAAAGTAACAACTTTGTATATTAAAACAAATCTCCATTACCAAATAGTGATAAACAGCATTCGTGCGTGAACTATGAAGCACAACAAGTCCGTAAAAGTATAATTAATTAATAATAATACTTACAATTTTCTGCTTTGAGGGCGTTAATTGTCTGTTCATGACCTGAAAATTCATAATTTAGTGGTCGAACGTTTTTAAGTTACACCCCACTTGCAACCCTACGACCACCATCTTGGTGTTTGCTTTCTTGATTGCAGGCTCAAGTAAGAGGGCCTCCCAGATACCGAGTCTTGGACTGCATATATTGGAAGTCTTGGACTGCTAGCAAAAATATATATTTTCCGAAACCCAGACGGAAACATATATTAGATACATGTTTATAGGACTATAGATTTTTTACAAGAAAATCGTTAATTTTCAAAATTACCCATATTAATCAAATGCCCTGTGAGTCACCCCATGGATGAATTTAAATAAGTTTTACCACAGGCCGACCAGGCTAGACTCTTGTGGCTCTCGTGGCCGGCTATTGTGGTTGTGTGAGTCGGAGCTAACGGTGAGCTGTTCGAGTCCCACAGAAACCAACCAAATTTTGTTTTGCCTTTTTTGCTTTTAACCCCGTTCATTCTCCTTTTAAATTCATATAAAACAGCTTTAGAAATCACATCTCGTAATATTCATTACGAGGGAGAAGAAAAATATAAAAAAGGCTTTAAGAATCACATTTTATTCAGAAAATAATTTTTAACTATAAAAGAAAGAAGAAAAGGAGAATAAAAGGGGTAAAAAGCAAAAATGGCAAAACAAATAATTTTTGTTGGTTTCTGTGCGACTTGATCTTCGAACAGCGCTCAGTATACCGTGCGATAAACAACCACAAGAGCCACGAGATTTTAGCCTGGTCTGCCTGTGGTTTTACAACAAAAATTTGTTCTTTCTTTCCCTATTGAAATATGACGTTGACCGTGCACAGATTACAAAAGGCTTCAGATGTAAATAAGGAAACGGCCAATAGACTAACGAGCCATCACACCTAGAACAAACGATCCTAACCGTGACCGTGCACACAACATGAAACAAAGCAGCTCATTGTAATCTTATTTGTAGTTTTCTAAGTTTCATTACCAGTCCACTCTACTAACTTTGATATAGCCATGGCCAGTGGTTGACTTACAGAGCATCGGCTTTAGAACACCAACTGGAGAGAAGAGAGGTCGAGAGTTCGAGCCCGGGTTGTGAAATTTCTTGTAAACTTTTTAAATGCATACATTAATCACCCGATTAAAAGTTTACAGCCGAGTGAGTGAGTGAATTCACCTACTCTTACACCTCATCTATGACTGAAGTCATCCTGATGAGGTAAAAAGTTCATGTCATCTGTTCAAAAAATAGCTAAGAACAAGATGAAGGTGAACTAATTGAGTAGCATTATTTTATTGAATCGTTAGTTAGTAGAGAACTCACTCTCCCAACTATGACTTCAGGAATAAAAGTCAACACATAAAATCATAAAGCCCATAATTACATTCCAACAAAAATAATTTTCCTTTTTTTAAGGTTTTATCAGCTCCACTTAAAAATTCGATGTATGATCATATTTCGTTGACTAGAAACAGACGAGCTTGGAACAGATTAGCTGGGCGTGGGGGCCGGTTGCTAATACTTTTTCATTAGAGTGCCAAGATATATTTTGCGGCCACTTTCTATCCTGCTTGATTCTTTTTTTCCTGGGAGGTGACCAGGTTATAATTTTTTTTCTCAGATTTTTTTTTCTTTTCTTTAATTTGGGTGAGATAACTTCATGTTGTTTTTCACGACCGGCTTTGCTTGCTATAAAGAATTAGCAGTGTTAATTCTGGGCCAAGCTAGCGCTCCGCAGCGGCGTTCTAGCCCGGTCAAGCGTGAAGGTGATCTTAAACTGCGCCAAGTTCTTGTACGAAAAGTCCTATTATCATATCTACATGCAGAATTCTCACGAGGCAAAACGCGAATAAATAAACTCTATACAATACAATACAATACAATACGATACGATACGATACGATACAAGACAAGATAAGACAAGACAAGACAAGACATGACAAGACAAGACAATACAATACAATACAATACAATACAATACAATACAATACAATACAATACAATCTTTATTCAGTGTCTATAAATACATTATACAATTACATTAAAAAGTAAACCTTAATTAAGACACCAGCTTGCTCTTAACAAACCTTGAAACGTACCGCTAAAATTTTATCTTTATTTTTAGTTTAAAGATACATAGAACTTTTGATTTCTGTATGTTTTTAAAACAATTATCAATGTAAATGCTTGTTTAGAAAATACATATCATTTTAACATAGCAATCATATCAACAATGTTCTTGTCCATGGATAAAGTAATAACTTCCGTGTAAAATATCAGCCTTTAGAGCCAAAAAAATCCGTCACTCGCCATGTCTGTTACACCGGATTTTTAACAGCGAGTGAGGAAATTCGCACTCCGGTTTCCAACTGTAGTGAAGGGTCGTCTTGAAGAGTAATTTGCCCCGTGGCTGGATCCCAGTTTAACTGCTCTCTTCCTTGATGCTTGCTTGCTGAAAAGAGCTGAGTTCCATCAGGAGATGTGCTGTGCGCGGCGGTGGAAAATTTTACTGCTATCACATTTTCCGCTTTGTTGTCGCCTCTCTAAACAAGGACGCCCATTATCTTTTTCGTTCCCTTGATCATCATTTACCCCTGACGATCTTTGTATTTGGCCATTCAGTGCTGAGACATCTTTTGGAGTCTTTTTCTTGGTCTTTTGAAAAGAATTGTTTTTTTGAAAGAACCATTAATCATTCAATAAACCATATATTACCATTATTATAATAATGTTATTAATTCCACGAACTCGTGATGGATTTGAGGTGATATATAGATAGCAAAACTGAAGTAAGCCGACGAGACACGAAGCGCCGAGTTGGCTATTTTCATCTCATTTCCCAACAAGAAGCGAGTGGAATAACTGTTTTATCAAATGTCATTTAATCCTGGCCAAATTGTATCGAATTCTGTTGTGCCTTTACAAAACGGCCAGCGAATGATATTTCCGAGTTTGAGTGACCCAATCAGAATGTTTGAACGGAAACGCAACATTCGAGGTTGAATATTCACTAAAGATTTATATTCTTTCTCTTTTTTCAATATTCTTTTATATGACCCGCTTTAAGCTGTTTTAAAATGTGTAATCATCTGTGCTCGAGAAGGCAGTTGAAAATAGTTTTGTTAAACAAGCATTCAGTACTTTCTGATCTGATTAGATATCGGCATCCATTTTTTGCTTTTCCCGTATTTTATTTCAGTTATAAATAACAAAAATCGTTCCACTTTTCACTTGCCGCCTCTCCTTGCTGCAAGATCGAGTGGTTAATATAGAAGTCAACAAAGTCAGCTCTAGAGGCTTAACGTTGTATTGATGGTTTAACTTTAGGTTAATTTATGCGGTCTAGATCTGTTTCCGAATCCAATGGAAACCCAGGACTCAAAGAAATCTCTTAAATCAATCTAAACCACATGCACCATAAAAGAGCGAACAATTTTGCAATATTTATCAGTACTTGTTTATTCAGAGTTTTTGGGTATAAAACATTTTTGAATTTTTGAATGTTCATCAGCCAAGGACTCAAAATAAGAGCTTGTATGAGTTCCATATGGGTCCTTCTCTTTCCTTTTTGAGGACGACTGATCAGATAAGTTCACACTTTTTCAACAGAACTACATGACTGGTATCTGCACGTTTATCAGTTGCTAAAAGTACCCATCAAACTCGCAAATTTGTTAGTGATATTTCCAAACTGGACAATGCTCATATGCAAGTTTTTATGCACCGTCATATCCATATTACTGGACTGCTATAGTTATTCAATCTTTAATCTAAGAAAAGAGAATGCATGCACTTGCATTGAATGCAATTAAAAGTTAAAACTTTTAGATACAAAGTTGTTGTCTCGCGTAGTAGCCACCAGGTTATAATAAGTGGTCCGATTAGCCAAAGGGACAAGACATACTAACGGCAAGAGGGATCCGGGGGCATGCTCTTCCGGAAAATTTTAGATTTTCTGTTAAGGCTCTGAAACGTTATTTCCTGCATTTCGTGGGAAATTTTAAGCAAATAATTTTTATCATATTACTTTTATACTAGCCCCAAAAAATATCTTAATTATAAGCGTTATGACCTCAAAGCTAACAAATTTGCCTATATTGGCTATAATATTTGCAGAAAAGTCAAAGCCTATAGCTTAAAAAAATTTTTTTGTGCTACGGAAAGTGGTCCATGGCCAGTTAAAACCGGACCAACCGGACCGGCGGCTATATATGGCCCTGTATTCCTGTAATAAAAAGACAGATATAGTATTATACTTCATATATATATTTAATGACTGTATCCATACATTTAATTTTAGCAAATACACAAATTTCGTTTCAGTGATACCTGGGATGTCTAATGAATGAAAAGTGCATGGCATGCGAGATCTACGACCTTTGTTTTTGTATTGAACTGCAAAAAGCTTATACAAAATTATGTTTTGACTGATTCAGCTTTTAGTTTTAGGTCTTAAAGGTTCCATAAGAGTTTCATTTCCAACAAAAGCCTTTGCGTGCTAGACGATTAGTAGTTAAAACGTAGTTGAAACGTTGTTGCTCATCAGTTCATTCGTTTCTGAGTTAAGTTTTTCATTGTCATTCTCATTGCATTTTTAGAGGACTTGCATAGCATCGTTTCAAGACATTTCTACCAGATAGTTGCTGATCGGTTTTCCAGAAGCTAAATGACCCTCATACGCCTCAAGCCAAAGCAGTCCCTTCATGAACACTTGATAAAGGGTATTTTCACTTGTCCACCTGGCCGGCCTAAAATGGCAGATTTGTGTTCTTCCATCCGTTGTTCCCCAGGAATGATTTGCGGTGCTAGCCGAAATTTGACAACCATCTCTCAATGTCAGGGGCCTCGCAGGGGAACTAACAACCAAAACGGGGCAGGAATTGGGAAAGTCTTCGGAAATAAAAACTCTCAGCGTGTAAACTTTGCTGTTTGAGGTAGTAACTCGAACATCAACCTTTGTACTGCCTCTGCGAGTCGGATCAATCCAATTGACTCTCCCCCGGAAATATCTTTCTAAGACCGACTTTTCCATCGACAATCGACTTTGTTGCTGGGATGACCAAGACATGTTGTAACTAGAATGTTTTCTTCTTCGGTATCGATCAAATGTTATTGGTATGTATGCCGAAAACGAACTTTGATTTGAAAGCGAATATGTTTCGAATTCGAATAGCGCCTCATTCTCGGAATCAGCATCAATTTTTGAGAAAAGCGGTTACGTATTCAAACCGACACCATTTGATTTACATTTTGCTCTAGTCACGCAATATTTAGACATTGTTATTTCAATTTTGCAGTTTATAGTTTGTCAGAACAGAAACAAAGAAAATAAAAATAAAGATCTTTTTAGCATTTAGGTGTGATTTCTAAGAATTGCAGATGCTTATTTGTTTGGTTTGAGCTTTTGTTCAATTTCCGAGAAATTCGGCAGACCCGTGAATCTCTCAGTTAAACGATTTCCTGGAACTCGCCAGCGAGATGGATAAAACTATGTTTTCACTTCAGAAAATATGGCACGAAGGCAAGTACAGTCCCCCTCGACTGATTTTCAATTATATATTTTTAAAGAAGATGTTAAGAGAATCCGAAACTGGGTCCTCCAAAATCCCTACCTTGAGACTGGGGGAAGTTTGTTTGGCCTGTGGACAAATAGCGGCAATGCAGTCGTACGCGTTGTTCTCGGTCCCGCGACTGGCTGCACTCGCACCGAGGTCTCCTTCTACCAAGATACCGAGTATCTCTCGCGTGTAGGCTCCCTTCTCACAACTCAATACATGCTTTGTCACATTGGAGAGTGGCACTCGCATCATTGTATGAGTCTGTCAAACCCCAGCTCTGGAGATGTTTCCACTGTGGTTAGAAATTATCCACGGGGCGCAAGTGGCTTTCTGCTTATGATTGCAAATATCGTATCACAAAGAGAAGATCCGGTTAAACTCTCGCCATATCTGTTTCATGAGGGATCGAGTCAATATCGCTATGGAAAGATAGTCGCTCTCGACGGAGATAGCCCGTTTAGGAGCGAAGAGAGAATTCGGCGTGAAATTGAGCGAGGAGCGGAATCGCTGGATTTGCATTATCCACGCCGCGAACCTGGAGCAATGGAAAAGATTGTGACCAAAGTGAAAGATGTAGCATGTTTCGTTGTTTCTCCTTTTATAAGCGAGAGAGGCGAAGAAACCCCCATGGAGATAGATCAAGGCAATGAAAGTCCGATAATTGCCCAAAAGAGTTCTCCAGACAAACGCCAAACGAGGGCCAACAGAAATAGAGGGGAGCGAATAAATACTAGGTCCCCCGACAATTCCCGAAAGCCCATGCCAAGACAATCGCGATTTCACCAACCCACTCGTGCGATGCGGTCTTCATCACCAGAAAGGTTCTCACAACCGGCTGTGGAAGCTTCAAAGTGTACTGAAAAGCAACAGTGGTACTCAAAAGCAAAAGGAGAAAAACTACTTGGAGAGATTTTTAATTTCATTTCTAAGATCCCTCATACTGAAGATATGGAAATGACAAGAGACACGACCAGTCAAGATCTCTCAATAGGCTTTAAACATCATGATACGCAATGGAAGATAAAGTTTCCTTCTGCTTTCCCCAAGAGAGATGGATTTCTTATGAAAGACGTTTCAAATACATTAACTGGAGAATCATATCCTAGACATGTCAGCATGATTAGCAAGTCAACTGTAAAAGAAGAGGCGATGCTGCGTGCAGAAATCACATCCAACTGCGATTTCTGCAAAAGAAGAAAAGCAGTTTGCCGTTGATATCTGAAGCAACTTTCGAATTGTGACATTACCTAATTGGTCGAATTGCTCCGAATATTTACGTATTATTACTTACGGTGTTCTCTCAAAACCCAAAAAGGGACCTCAGACAGTGAAATGCTGATATCATTTAAATATTATCAAAAACAGCGCAAATAAATATTATTGATTTATATATTTGTCATTTATTGATGCACTGCTATAGCTGCATTGTTTTTGAATGTACAGCATAGCAAGTTTAAAACAAGCAAATGGTGCCCCTACTCTGGGATATTGTGTAGAATACGCCCGCCAAGACCCTTTTTAGGGGGGGGGGGGGGGGGCGTATTATACACTT
>JAOBYJ020013186.1:0-20748 GCA_025403565.2 Palythoa heliodiscus
GGTGAAGAAAATACAACAAAAGGACAAAATGTTTTATTTGATTCAAAATAAAAAAATTTAAAAAAAACTAACTAGTTAGAAATTTTATCATTGGTTGGAAAATTCTGCACTGGTTAGAATATTTTAAACTGGTTGGAAAAGATTTCCAACCAAAAAAAATTTCTAGCCACAACATAGACATGACAAACTTTTCTAGCATTCACAAACGTCAATATACTACTCGCAAACAAATAACATTACTTGATAAAAAGAAAGTCGTGATTCCAGAGTATTAAAGAAAATTAAATTTATAAAAGTCTTCAAAATCTGCTTGTATTTGCACCAAATTTACACCTCGCTTGCTTTAATTTTGTTCTGCAATCTTGAATTTCAACTCAGTGGTTGAAAACATCAGCACTGTGCTTGCTTAGGGAAATTCATAACACAAAAAAATTATTAACAAAAAATGGAGCCCATTCCATGACTCACTGCCTACCTGTATGAACAGTACTTAGAAAATTTAATAGCCATTTATAAAAAGAACACAAAGGCAAGAAATAATCTTTCAAAAGATAACAGCACAGTATGTTGGTCATCTAGCTCAGAGCATTCTCGAACACATAACTAGCAGCTGATATGAATAAAAAACACTGTGATTGAGTAAGCTCATAGACTGAAAATTGAAAATCTGAAATATAATTATATCTTTTAATGACTCAACCATAAAATTTACCAAATTCAAGACCTTTAAAAGGCCTCAAATTTGCAAAATAAAAGCAAACCAACCTTGGTTTGATGGTCCAACTGGATATATTTTTGGTCGCTCTAATGACTTAGTAGTGCTCTCACTCCTAGCTGGTACCGGCGGGCTCGGTCTTTGGGCTAAAACAGAATGCTGATTAGGGTGTACACTTTTACCTGTAATGGAGGAATTTTCTGATAAACTATTACTTGTTTCAGCTGAGTTTGTCTCTGTCCTCCTAACAGCTTGTTGAGAGGAGACAGGAAGTGCAACCACTTCATATTCTGATTCAGAGGGTGGCAAGACCATCTCCACCTGCATCTCAGTTCCAGTTCTTTCTAGCTTCTTATGTCTTGGTGGAGGGACAGGAGTTTTACCTTGTACAGATGAAGAATTTTGATTAATGTTTGGAAGAACTGTGTGGGCCCCAAAAGTAGAACTTCTAGGAATTTGCACTGGTGAATCCGTGTATGATGAGGTTGAGGAGGTTGTCTTCTTTGATCCTGAACCAGATTTTCTTGGAGGCTTTACTGGGGCAGTCCTTGGCTGATTGCTTACGGATGTACCATGCTTGCTGCTAGAATCATCTGAGCTCTGGGATGACAACAAAGTTCTAGTTGGATGAACAGTTTCATAGATGTCGTCATTTTGTTCAACTGACAGATCTTCCCCAAGTGCTTGATCATTGCCATTAACCTGTGAGCTACTTGTACCTGTAAATGTACTTTCTTGTTTGACAGGTTTTAGATCAAAAGTATTATCAATCTTAATGTCGGAACTTTCCTCAGCCAAATCTATTCTTGGCGGAACTGGTGGACGAGCCTTTCCCTTTTGAGGGATCATTTCTTCAACAGGAACTTTACCGCGAATATCCCCAACACTTATCTGATTACTGACAGCGGTATCAGCTCCCGGTAATTGGCGGTTTTCACCTTGTGTTATCATTTGGTTATCAAAAGCGTCTGTGGCAACATCTGCATTTGCCTCAGAAACACCTTCGCGCTTTTTCAACGAATCGTTTCGAGCTGGTGCTGCTGGTTTACTCTTGCGTTCCTTTGGAGGAAGTGGAGGTGCTTTGTTTTCATCATCATTTTCAAGTTCCGCAAATGTTCTTTGTTCTGACAAAATGTTACTTTCCTCTTTGTTTGCAAGCTTTTTAAAATCTGTACTCTGGTTGTCTGTTTTGACAACGAGGTTTTGATTTCCTGTTTCGATTGGGACTTGTTGATCTGATACCGTCGTAGCACGCGGAACATGATCTTGATTTGAGGCAAGACGTTCTTTGAGGGTTTCCGAAAACTTTAGCAGCCTTCTCCTGTGATACGGCGGAGTAATTCCCACTTCATCTAACACTGCGTCGTTAATATTACAGCAAGCTTCAAGTGAATCGTATCCACGAGCGATGAACTTGTCAAAATACCTTTCTAACTTAACCTCCTTCTCCAACCACTCGAGCAGAGCGGACTCTCCGAGCGATTCTCCACTCATAGCGCCTTCAAAGTCTTTTTATATTCCCAGTACCTTTGAAATGGCACATTGGAGGGACACCTCTGTTTTTACTAACCGTCCTCTAAAGAATACATCGCCGTAAAACAACAAATGCAACACCAATTTAGTCCAACATTGATTAGTTCAGATGTGGCTTCCGGGAAAGCCAGGGAAAGTTGCGCACGCGTGAATGGAAACTGGTACTCAAGCTTCCAACGGGGGAGACGCAAGCTGTTTTTGCGTTGTCATCATCTTCACCATCTGCATAATATAAAAATCACGATCTCCATCATATTATCACCGTCAATATCATTTTAAACATTATTATTATTGTTGTTATTACTTTTATAAACAAATAGTTGCAGTAGTACCAACATAGATCAACAGGAAATAACATGAACAGCCAACAGCTATAGGACACTTTTGCGCGTAACCGATGAGTTTATGTAATTGAAATCTTCGTGAGATTCCAGCCAAAGATAAAGGTGCATGTTAAAAATTTCTACGCTCTTCTTAGAACTGTTCTTCGAGGCCATTGTACAAATAAACAAATAACAAACAAACTTTGAACAACTTGGGTAGCCTGTGGATGCGACCCTTCGAGAACCATGACGTCATTAAAACCCATAATGCATTGTTATGGTTCCCTTCCTTCGCATAAGTATAATAGTTTTTTACTGAGGTTGTCTATGTGATCGTAAATGTATTTTTGCTGCGTTTTATGAAGAACTCTTTCTGAAGTTCCTTTCTAAGGAGCTTTCATATGTCTGGTTTGATTTCAAATTTTGTGTTAGTCGTTCCAAGGAACTAAGTCCATAATGACGACGGTAACAACAAGACACAAATCCATACCAGACGACAAGGTTAGTTTTTATTGTCAACTTACCTACCATGTCTGAAATTTACATACTGTTATGCGTTTACGAATTAGATTCCTTTAATTTTTTTATAGTTTTATTTCAAGACAGAAATTTTTATCGGCCTTCCCTCGTTAGAGCACACTCTCCATTAGTTGCGAGACGCAGACGAGTAAGAATCAAATTCGGATTTCGTAGATTGAACTTGAAGAGCGAAAAATCTTTAAAATTATAATGCAGTTGGAAATGTTTGCCGTAACTATAGCACCACTTGGAGTGTAGTGTGCTTGATTGGCAGTGTTTCTAAAGTTTGACGAAGAAATCGGAGAACCTTTTGTACTGTTAGATTTCTATTGAATCTTATCAGATAAACAAGAAGAAGAAAATGAATATGATCACGGAGAGACTGCTCTATGACAGGATCAAATCTTAGACTTAGTCATGAATTGTAAGATTTGATTGTAAATCATGTGCTGCTTATGCGTTCGTGTTAATGATTTATGTTTCGACGCAACACGGTGAATGTGTGCTGGCATCAAATCGGAATGATACCATAACTTTTCAGCATAATATTTTTACATTACCATATAAACGTGAAGAATTGGGACCTGCTGATTTTGAGAACAAAATTTCAATAACGGCACCTAAACCTTTATTTTCTTTTATTCGTAATGTTCATGGCTTTCATATAAAAACTTAAGTTGTGGTCAAAATTTGGAATCAAGGGACTAAAAGAAAGTAGTTTCTACGTCCACAACGTTGGTATTGAAGAAATATTCTTTTAAAAGGAAAACATTTTCTGAAAGTTTTAATTTTGCGCATATTGAAAATGTTATGCAATTCGATCAAAGTTGATTGCATTCAAAATCTTTTTCGTGACTGCATTTTGAACGAATCTGTTCTTTTTCGCTATTGTATCTTCAAAAACTGAAAAATTTGAAAGCATGTAGTGTTTGGTTCGTGAATAAGAAATTTTGGCAATCAAGGGTTTTTCTCTTGTCAAGGAAGCCTCATTGCATCTAATTGAACTCACGAACAAAAGTAATTATCTTTCGTTCAGATCGTAACGGATAACATTCGTGGTTTCATTTGATACTGATAGTTATGTGAGCATGCAACTAAGCCAGTAATTTCTGTATAGCTTTGGTTTTCTAAAATAAAGTTTTGAATGTTAAGAAGCCGGTTTAATAAGACGTTCCGAGATGTGCGCAATGATAATGGATTCAGTTTTTGGAGAAAACAAAATATTGATGAACATTTGAAATCAGCTTTAGTGAACGAACTTCAGTCTGGTTCTACACCTTCCGTCACACATCTTTTATGTCTGTTAATGATTTAATAAAAATAATTTTACCAGTAAAGTTTGATTTTAATAATTTTATTTATCTGTACCAAACTCAGTAATATAGTTCTGCTTGAGCTCAAAGGAAAATCAAACAATATTTGAAAATTTTTGAGGCATTATTAGGGGTACATTTCAACTGTGACTTAAACAAGAGGTATTAACACAAAAACAAAAACAAAATGCAATGGACATCTGATTACTCAGATAAAATACCAAAGCGACATAATCGTTATCATCATCATCATCATCATCATCATCATCATCATCATCATCATCATCATCATACCATAACTGATTTTGAAACTGATCAGTGACATCCCCCTCCCCCCTAAACAGAACCTCATAATTTTAAATCCTTGAGTTTGGAGTGTACACAGCTGTGACCTTGTTATCATCTATAGTGGATACAGATAACTGTAATACTCTGTCATCCTACAGCTGATATCTTTTGTAAACACATCATTTTGAATGTCATTTTTGTAATAAATTATGATTTGAAGGTTTGCATTTTCATATATATTCAAGTTGTTGTTACTAGTTTTGAAGGATTAAGAATTAGTTTACCATTTTCCGTTTACAGTTATAGCATTATTTTTTATTTGCTTGTATACAGATACATTGTTCCAGATCCTTACCAACTGATTATACATGTGTTGAGTTTACAGCAAATGAGCTTCGACAGATTTGACCCTAATTCCATTGTGTTTTTTGGTTAATAAAAGTATTATGATTATAGTTAACAGATAATAAAAAATTGTAATAAAATCTTTTAAAAAAGTTTTAAAATGATATTATCGCAGCTTTTTATGGTTAAATGTTGAATTTCATTGTCTTTTTACATAGTATAAAGTTAATTTCAATTGGTTAATAATTTTGTTTTCAGATATGCCTGAAGTTAATTCTTGTGACAGGGAAGACAGCAGAATTTTTGTTTTCTCCAAGTGATACTGCTTACTACATCACACAACATGTGTTTGAACACTGGCCAGAAGGTAAGAAAATAAAAAATAACCTATTTTAAAATTATGAGTAGTTGCTAAAACAAAATTTTACAAAAGCATTAAAACTCAGTTTTTAGTATCATTGCCTTGTTTAGTAACAGTGGAATATTTTTAAAGTTTTTTGTTACAGTTGTTTACTCATGTTTTTCCTGTAAAGCAAAGGCTTATAAAATCCTTTTAAACAGCTTCTTCAAAGGCCTTCTGTTTGACCCAAATAAATATTAAGATGCGTGACCATGGCCTATTTTCATCTTGCTATGTTGTACATAAACTGTAGGACTGGTGAAATAAATATTTATCATTAAGTTCTGGTAAATTCAAACTACTGTATCCAATAATTCTATTTTTGCAAAGACAGGATAACTGTTGAGAAAGTTGTAATGATTCTAGCTTTACTGTACCTTTTAATGTGGTATTAAGGAAATAATTATATGATAAATGTTGTCATATATTGTATTATTAAGGATATACAAAGTTAAGGGATAGAACAGCCATTTCCTGCCAACATAACTGAGATAAACCTGTCTAGTTAGACTAATGCTCCTCAGCAGGTGTGAAATATAACAGATGACCAAAGTTGAAGAGAAGAAATTGTCTTCATGCATTCTAGTGTAAGAGCCTAAGAATTCTAAGGATCAGATTGCCCACTGAAGTAAACAATGAAAAAATTAGAAGTGACACAGCTCAATGGAATCATCAATGAAATTAGAAGACAGCATTCACCATATTGACCTCATGTTTGTCGTGAGGTGTGAGACCAGAAGGCCAGTGGTAGACAAGGGGCACAGTGGGTAGATTGAGACAGCACTAGAGTGGGACAGACAGGAATAAGACAAGGGGCACAGTGGGTAGATTGAGACAGCACTAGAGTGGGACACACAGGAATAAGACAAGGGGCACAGTGGGTAGATTGAGACAGCACTAGAGTGGGACACACAGGAATAGAAGAGAAACGTTGCCACCTTAAAACTCATGGTACAGGGAGAAAATGATGATGATGATGTTTACAATGACGACGATAATGATGATGATAATAAATGTACATTTAAATGTGTAATCTAGATTTAACTATTTAGTGGCACTTTCTATGTTGCTCATTTCTTTCTCAAAAAACTAATTATAGAATATAATATCTTTCTACAATATATTCTGCTGCAGTCACCTTTATTAGTTTTGTGAACTGAGTAAAATAATTTGTGTTAGATTGGAAGAAAGAAGCTGTTAGTTCTCACAACATTCTCAAGTTGATTTACCAAGGTCGATTTTTACATGGAAATGTGACTTTAGGAGGTAAGTGTGAACATAAAATGATTTTTTTGAAAGTTTCTATGCCGAGAGCTTTTTAAAAATTATTTAACACTTTGGTTATAATTATTATAATAAAAAACCCTAATTGGCATTGCAGAAAATAAATCTTATTAATTATCAACTAAGTTTCAGTTGAACCTCTGTTTGTAAATAGGGATGGTTGACAAATAGATATACCTCCACCGAGTAATAATAAAGTTTAAAATCAGATTAGCACTATCAAAGGTTACAATAATGAAGGGCCTAGTGCAGAAACAACTCAAATGACTTTGTATGAAATGTAAAGTTCTCCCAAGGTTCATGAAGAGATAATAGGGATAATGTAGGGAGAGATGAGAATTTGATCAAAAGTCACTTACATCATACATACATACATACTTTATTATCTTTCCCCGTAGGGGCTTTTCAAAGATAATGAACTTTCTAATTGTAATTAAAATACAATTAATATATAGTATCTTATTTAAGAAAAAATGAATTTGTAAAAAATTTATATGCTGTTTTTAAACTAGGGCCTTCAATTTTTGTTGTTGATGCAAAATAGCCTCAAATGATTAACCTTTCTTCTCCCCCCCCTTCCCCATTGTGATAAGCTTTCTCCAAATATAAGCCCCCCCCCCCAAAAAAAAAATTTATCCCTTGAAAAACATAATCTCAGGGCCTTTAATATTCAGGTCTGTCTAAAAGGTGGGACATTCAATTCAACCAGCCTTTGAGCAACCTTATCTTGTACTCATTGTCTTTGCAGCACTTCACCTAACGCTCGGAAAGAGAGTAGTAATGCATCTTGTGGCAAGAGAAAACCTTCCAGAGCCATCAGCACAAGGTAAGAAACTTTGGCCTCAAGATTACGAGAAAAAAAATATATCTGTTGTATTTGGCTGGATGAAAGTGGTTGTGATGGATCTCACACACAGTCTCAAAAAGTCCTTGCACGTTTTTCTGGTTTTAAATTATTTCAGGGTTCAAAATTAGTAGTAGTCCGCTAGTCTTCACACTAGTAAAAGTTATGGTGCGGACTAGAAAACTTGTCTTCAAGCTAGTCTAGTGAAATATTATCATCTACCAAAATATCTATATTATTTTATTAATTTTATAGTTTTTGACATGTGTGTGCTTGCAATCTAAACCATATTATTTCATTACAACAAAAATAATTTTAATTAATATATTGTGTTCTGTCTGAAAGCTACTTTCTCCAAACAGTGGGCACCATGTTCATTGAATAATATGTCACAAGCGTGCAGGTTCCAAAGAAAAATGAAAGAACATTGCATTAGGTGGAACAAAGAAGTATGATGAAAACTAATGGTTGGTGCCATAACATAAATGAAAAAAGCTGGCAAAGTCTAGTAAAAAGCGGGAAGGACTATTAAACCTGAGTGATTTCTAATCTGAATGTCCATTGAAAAAATATCCAATTTTTATCCCTGTATTTGATTTTAATAACTGTAATTAAAAAGTTATTAGATTTGTGGAGCCTTGAACTGCAGGAATGCTGTTACAGTAAATGTCAGGGATAGAAAAAACTGGATTTTTTTTTTGCACAAGACATCTGAACTTATATCACTCAAGTTTGAAATACAAGCCTTAGATTATAGGACCTCAATTTTTGGTCCTTGAAAGTCCTCAAGTGACTTCTGGTGATTGATTGTTTCACAGAGTATTCAGACACCTAATATGTTAACTGCTGTTTATTTGATGTGTATTTCTGGGCCTAAACAAAACTAACAAGTTGTTATTGAAATTACATTTTTAGGACAGCGAAATCGTGAAAAGACAGGTGAAAGGAGCTGTTGCTGTACAATTATTTGAGGAATGGATTGGGTTTGTCTTTGAGACAGACTTCGTATCATCTATTTGAATGTGCAATCAGAAATAGCAGTACTATACAGAAGTTTTGTCATTCTTTAATTATGTTCATTATTAATATGCTGTTCCAATATCAAGAACATTGATCAGTTATCTCAAGAAAACTGAGAGTAAGAACACCTGATGATGTTCAAAATTATGTAGAAATGTTTTGTAAGATATACACACCGGGAGTGAAAACTGTATATATTAAAATATTCAGGAGAAAAATGTAAGTTCATTTAACGTAATTAACGATAATCATGCACGCATGCTGAGAAAAATTAGTGCATGCTTTCCCAATCAAAACTAATTTACAATTGCCCTATCTTCCAATGATGTCACAGCCTTTACAATGACATAAACAAAGTCACTGTTTCTGTACTTGCTTTATTCATACCATTCTGTCAACCCTTTCAGCCCCAGGCAATTTATCAACATCAAACATCTCCTTACATAACTCAAACAAAATAATGTAACTGGTAATGAGAACCTTGGAGTTGATCAAGTGGAATACGTTGACTGTGGAAGTTGAAAAGACAAATTCTTCCAAACTGTTTATTATAGAAAGGATGGAGCTGTGTTGGGAGAATTTACAAACACGTCATTTGTCGTGATTGGGGCTTAAAGGGTTAAAACAGGATACATAATAATGAATAACATCATTCAGTGGATAATATGCTACTGCAACGTTTGTGAGCTTGACAAGTATTAATGCTGCCATGTTTTACATTTGTTAATTTATGCCTAGTGACACAATAATATTTTTACACATAATATGGAAGTTTATTCCATTGTCTTAGTGTTCAAAATATACATTATAGACTTGTTGAAAGCTTAAATATATTTCCATGATTGAATAAATGCCTCTGTGAAGAGCCATTCATGATGTCATAATATAAAGTGACTGTTTGTTATTTAAGGGGGGTTGGTGAATAAATTGACAAAAGCGAAAGAAATATAAAATTGTACCCCCCCCCAACCTAAAATTTGGTAAAAGACAAAAAAAATACCCCTCCACATCTGAGTTATTGCAAAAGTTTACCTCCTTGTTTCAAAATTTAGCAATTTTGTAAGGGCTCCCCCCTTCTAATTTTGAAAATTTACTTCCTACCACTCTAAAAATGATTTTCCCTTATCAACAAATAACAAATAGTCCCCGAAACATGTCAGCTTTGTAATAAACAGTCATAAAAATGATAAGAAAGGGCATTGGAGGCAGCAGCAGCCGAGGTTTATGAACTGCGGCACAGAAATTTAGGCCAAGTTTTATTCCTTTGATACTTTTGAAATAGTTATAATTTTTTTGTATTAATTTGTTCTAAACAATTCATAACATGGCATTTTTTGTATTTGATTAAGTTACAAAATATAATTTTATCCAATTATAAGTTGTTTGTGTAAATGCAAGTTTGTACTTAAGAAAAATAATAATTATTACAATTATATAATAATTATTACTTAATACGGTAATATTTACTATACAATCACAGCTGTATTAGTTTTGTTTCCATTAAGCTATTCAATTAAAGTCACTTTGGAAAAACATATTAAATTTTATATTACAGTTTGTTTTTGTTTTAAGGGCACAAAGTCATGCCACTTTTAAAATGGCACCAACAGTGTATTTTGTTGAATATACATTGTAAATCCCAGTGTGTAAGCAAACCCCAATATAGGGCAAAAAAAGGTATTTTTTTATGTTACTGCTGTATAATAATTTTATTATTATCATTTCTCATTTTTGTTTTTGACTTTTAAAGATGGCTTGTCTGTGTTAAGGCTTTAGGATCATCTTCAAAAATTCCTCGCACAAGAAATACAATGTTACAATAATGCAGTGTTGCAAAAAAATTTAATATACAAGAATTGTTTAGTTTATAAATGTTAGTACAGTACCATGTTTTGAGATCAACTGTCATGAAACTTACAAACTGTATATTGGCTTTCATTGTAATGTACACTGGATTTTAATATACACTGGGATTTATGGTAAATTAGTAAGTTTTGCTTTTTACTAAGAAGTTGTTAAAATATATATGGCATTAATCTAACAGCCACATGATTTTACATTTTGGTTTTAAAAAGTTAGATATAGTCTAATTCTAAAATTCAGACCAAGGCTAGCACCTCTGATTCTTATGACAGTTTCAAGAAGAAATGTTAAACAAGATTTCTGACTTTTGGTGAAATATAGAACTGTTGTTTTGTCTATCAGAGAAAATGGTTTTAATTAATCTTTAGTGTGGTATACTTTTAAAGTAATTAATAAATAATTAGAAGTTAAACTTTTTATCTGTACATTAGAATTTAAAGTTTAAGCTTTTAGCTCTTAACTGGAGCCTTGTTCTCAAACAGGATTGTCCTCTTGTTCCTTGCTGTCATGTGCCGTAGGGACATGTGACTAAATCAAGTTGCCTTATAGACCCTATGCATAAATGGCAGAGATTTTAGTATTCTTTTGTCTACATTCAAGTTAGCCCTACCAGCCTCGTTTTGGGTAACATATTCTTTTGAAAGTTTAATTCATAAACGAGGCTGGTAGGGCTAATTTGAATGAAGACAAAAGAATATCAAAATTGCTGCCATTTATACATAGGGTCTATATATGGGGAAGTTGGAAACAGCCCAATTGACAGTCCTGTTTGTGAACACTGCTCTGGTTGCCAGTCAAAAGCTTAAACTTTAAAGTTTTGTTTAAAGACAAAAAAGTGCTTTTTAATTATTTATTGCAATCACTGTACAGATGAGTACTTTCACTACTTTAGATTAATTGATTTTTATTTCTTTTAACAGTATGATCGCCATGTGTAATGTTTGAAACAGATTTAAAAACTGTTACTATCTGACTATTTACATTTCCATCTTCTGTTCTCTGGATTTTAGCACTTGATAGAAATAAAAAGAAATGGCCCATTAACCTTTTTAATTGTACTGTATGTACTTATCAAAAATGCAATTGTCAATTTTATTCCCATGGGAGGAGAGGTTGGTGATGAAAGGGGAATTCGACACTCCACATGAATTAGCCTGAGGGACTGACCTTTGTTACAGCTTTAGTATGTAATTATTATAAAAAAATTACAGTTTCTTCACAATTTTTCTTGATGTTTTCATTACTTGAATATTTATCCTCAAGGAGAGTAAAATTACTATGTTGACATACTAGGTATGCCCATCTCCTCTCCCCACAGACATAACATTGGTATTAGGTGTATATCAAAAAACCGCTGCAGCATACCTGTTGAGATGAACAGTATGGATTCAAGCTTTTGCTAGCAGTTAACATTCAGGCTCACTCTTTATATTAAGCCAGGGTTTCAGTATGGGCTTAGTCCCTCTAACCCACAAGGCCATAGTACCCTATTTAGTGGCTGTGTCATTATCAGCACCTACGTATGTGCAACACAGTTATATTGATTATTCCAGCCACATCGCACAAGTGTTACGCTTCTACTTTACGTTGTAGTTTTTCAGTTTGGTCACTGGTAATTCTAGGTGAGGGAGCTAGCTATAACAGAATTCACTTTCATGTCAAACTTTGATGTGTTTGATAAAAAATTAATATAAATTTTAAAACTCTTGAAGAAAAAAAATGTCAAAATTCAGTAAGTAGACAAATTATGAACTGTATTGTGGCTACTGGCATTCATGCTTGCAAGATCCATACAAACTGGTGCATATTGAGATTCCAGACCTCAAAGACAATCTTTTATTTATTGATTTTTTTATCAATTATTCTATGCACTAATGCTGCAATACACTGGCTTCATTTCTAACCAATTTCAGTTCTGTTACGGAAGTGCCGAGATATAAACCAGACCAACAGTTGTCCACATGGTAGTCACCAGGCCTGTATTTAAAATTCTTGGTGTCACCTTTGCATAACAAACAGACGAATTAAAATGGGAACTAGAAAATTGACTATTTCAATTGATTGGCTGTATGTTTTGGTGAATTTTATCCTCACAATGGAAATTAATTTGTGCAAAAGTTTTGAAAGAAAATAACAATTTTTATCATAAAATAACAATTAAACTTGGTTTTAATTTTCTTCTGCTAGCCTGAAGGTTTGTACACCTTTTCAGATTTAAATATTCAGTCTTGTATATAAAAAAATTATAATATAAAAATTCAAGGACCTCTCTTGTAAGTAATGGTAATTTCAAATTGCTTTATCACCCAACAAGAATAAAAACAAACAACTTTAAGTGCTGCATAAAAATGAATCAATGGACAATTGTGCAGATTTTAGTTTCTTATAGGCCACAACAGCCCCCTCTTTAATGATCATGATTGATCTTAATAGAAACCAAATGTTACCATTATAAAATAAGAGACCACTTCTGCACAAACCTATGGCCAAGGGAAGTCAGGTATAAGAATTACCATCCAAGAATTTTGAAAAAGACCTGCATCTCATTTTCATTGGTTGATACTATTTATGAAGAAATGTGATGGCTGTTCCATAATCAATTATTGATATCAGAGAATTCTTGATAGTGACTGAAAACTCACATTTAAAACAATTGATGTATGTTTACCTTCAAATCAGAAGAGACCTTTAGATTCAAGTATGTGAACGAGTACGAGTTCAAGATTTTAAATGTGCACGTGATTTTACCAAGAAACTCATTGTCGAGAGGACAACTTTTGCTTGAAATCTCATCCTCTTGACGAGTTTTCTTGTGTAAGCACACATGTGCACATGAAATCTCATACTAGTACTCATACTCATGCTCGGATCTAAAGGTCTCTAGTATTGATACAATGATCGATCGTTCAAGTCTGTCGATCACAGACATGCTAAACAATGCTACTACACCTTCAGTTATAAATGCCAAATAAACATGCCATTTTTATTTGCATGTGAGTGCTTTTTGCACCCATCATTTTAGCAACAAAAACTGCAAAAGCTCTTTATTACTGTGTCAATTCCACGTACCAAAGATCCCACAAATATTGTAAATATAGATATATCTGATATATGTTTTAATTTGTTTTTTAGTATTTTTCTAAGCCTTAATGTTGCATTTGAGGTTCATTAAGTATTTGTATTTTGAAGCTGAAAACAAGGCAAATAAAAAAAATGTTTACAAATAATGGAAGCTTCATGCAGCAATTCTCAAAAAATGAGTGTTGGTGGTGGACAGTATATTCTGATACCTAAATTCCCTTTGCCTATACAACATTGTTTCTATATGTAGGTCATAAGGAATTTAATGGAGCTGAAACCAATTGTGGAATTGCACACGGTTTAAGTATCCCGCTGATGAACAGTAACTGTTTTGCTTTTTTTTTCAGCGACATATATAATTCACGTCTGTTTAGATTTGAATACAAGTTTGAGAAAGTGTAAAAATATGCCTAAACATGAATTTTAATCACATGCAGTTAATGCCAACTGTATAACTTCAATCGACCTGTCATATTTTTATACAAACTTTATTTTTTTTATTTTGAGAAATAAATGAATCTAAAAGAAGAAAAATATTATTGACATTGTTACTCTTACACCATTACCAGCTGGTAGGGCTAGGGTACATGATCAACAAATGTTGAGGGTGTGTTCCTTTGGGAAAGTCTGGATCCAAGATCACCTGGATCACGGTGGATCAAACGAAACGACATACCCTTCCCCAGAGCAGATTCATCACCCTGAACCTTAAACCCGTTCCTCGATCCTCAACTGCACAAACATAAGTCACTTTCTTCCTTTTTAGGCTATAAAATTAAAATCATAGACCAAAATGTCAGTACTGCTCAAGTAACTTCCACATAAAATCATATCGGCCAGCAGTTCCCATGTAGGTGATAAACTCTACCATTTACTTTCTTCAAATTAGCTATGTTGCTTTACTCGCAGCAATTTCCAGAATTTTTTGTTTTCTTTACGTTCTTCAAGTTCACTCCTCCTGTTACTGTAAATCCAGCTCGCTCGCTCTTTGCCAATTCCAGTTGGTTTAGCCGTTTCACGGCAGCAATGAAGGCATTGTCGACATTCGTTGCGTCTTTCGCACTAGTTTCAAAATACGGAATACCACCATTTGATCTACACCATGTATCGGCCTGTTGTTGAGAGACTAACCGTTCTTCTACATCAACCTTGTTGCCAAGTAGAATAAATGGAAATGAGTCAGCATCACTCACATCTGCATAGTACAGAAATTCTTTCTTCCACATAGTCAGATTTTGGAAGCTCTGGACATCTTCTACGCTATAAACTAAAAGACACAAATCCGCGCCGCGGTAAAAAGGAGTTCGAAGACTCTTAAATCGTTCCTGCCCCGCAGTATCCCATATCTGTAATGTATAATTTTCACCATCAAACTTGATGTCTCTATTGAGAAATTCTACTCCAATAGTGTGAAAGGACTGACCGTCGAATCTATCGTTCACGAAACGGTTCATAAGACATGATTTGCCAACACCGCCAT
Source organism: Palythoa heliodiscus (assembly GCA_025403565.2). Classification (NCBI taxonomy): domain Eukaryota; kingdom Metazoa; phylum Cnidaria; class Anthozoa; order Zoantharia; family Sphenopidae; genus Palythoa; species Palythoa heliodiscus. The sequence continues at coordinate 15,009 of JAOBYJ020013186.1, forward strand.
CACCAAGCAGTACAACTTTTAGTAGCGTTGATTTGGTGGACATTTTAAAGATGATTTTAGCATCACATTATATTTATTCTGGTCTGAAAATGAAGAAAGTTGAACAAAATTGATAACACCAACTTCCTTTTACATACGCCATAAGTCCCATAACGTCATGTGACATACGGTTGCTCAGTAGACCGCTGACATCAGGGCCGCCCACTGGCAACTCCTTAGGAAGATCGAGGCAATAATAATATTCGCTTTCGTCCCAGTCGCATTTTTAACTCTTTACAGTTTTACCACATTAGCATATGTGCCCACGTTTCTATTTGAGTCACAAAAACAGCGATTTTGAAGAATGAAAAAACTATTTATAAAATCGATCATAAGTACCGGGTAGGTACTTTTCCTGTGACGCGGATGTTTAAAAAAGGAAAGTTTTGCAAGACTATTTTTATAGTATTATAAATCTAGATTATTACATATTTTTGAAAAAGAGCTTGATATCATTTTTATTCACGAGATTTTTTATAGTACCATATCACGAGCGAGTGCGTGAGTCAGAGGAAGTGAGGTTGGTGTAGTGGTCATCAGTCGCGCCTTTAATACACCTCTACATCCTGGCTCCGTGCGTGGCATGGGCTGAGATTTGTCGATCTCAATCTAACCTCGAGGGTTTTTCTCCGGGTACTCCGGTTCTCCTCCCTCTGCAAACTAGACTTTCACGCCAAGATCTGAGCCGTCGAACGATTACCATTAGGGACCTTCCTAGCAACGAGGGCGGGAACGTCACCGGCGACGGCTCAGAAAAAAATACATTCTGGTTTGCTCCCTACCTATTTGTGTGGGTCATTTAAGGGTTTTGTTTTCTCCGCATTAAACTTCGTGAGCAAAAAACGATTTCCAAAAGTTTCTCGTTGAAGGTAAACAAATACTGAGAAAATTTTTGTTATCATGTTCCCGAGATCTAAATATGGTCTTTTGATGTTCTAATTTTGGCGACAACTTGTGTAGTTGAACACTAATGTTCTTTGCCGTCGTCGTCGGCGTCGCCGTCCCTATTAGGCCATATAAAAATAATTCCCGGTTTCTCATTAGCGCCCGCATTACAAAATAGCTGCAGCGTTAACTTTTTTATTTTTTAAATACAGAAAGTGAGCTGAACCAGAATGATCGGTTTGCTGTGCTTCCTGTGCAGTAGAAGAGAAATAAAAATAAAAACCGCATACTTAGCCTCTGGCTAGGAAGAACTGAAACTAAACAGTGACCCTCGGGCTCAACGATTCAGTTGAGAGGCAAAATAACTTTTCTTCTCTCATTTGGTGTATTCGTCTGGTTGTTTTTCGCTTTTATAGCGTTTTTACAATAGAGTTTTTATCGAGATGCTTGTGCTCTCATTTTGGTGCAAGAAATTTAAATATCATCTTCCTAAATCCTAAAGTCGAATAGGTCGCGAATTTGAAGCCATGTTTGAGCCGTATCTTATTGTTTGTAAAAAGGCTGGAAGGGTGCGTCGCAACTGACCAGTGACACAATAATACAAGCAATGTGATTTGCTAAAAGTATTTCCATCGGGGTGTTTCATTGGACCATTTTACAGTGAGGTGATATCAGATCATTTCTATGCTATGGCGTTTTTTTCCCTGATGATTTTTCTTCCAAGGTACCTTCCCTAACATAGCCAAGCTCTCTAATCCAAGGAAGGTACCTGGGAAGAGAGGACGAGGAAGACCTTGGAGAAGGTTCATGGATTTATGTGCGAATCCTTTAGGATGTCGCACATTGAGGCTATTCGTAGATCACAGAACAGACACGAGTGGATTATTTGTCGCCAACGTTCATTGTGACGGCACTATTATTATTATTATCATTATATTTTTCTTCACGACTTTATCACCAGGATATCTACCCTAAATAAATGTACGTTTATTATTTTTACGCACTGTTACAATAATTATTGGTCATAAACCTGTATTAGAGCCCGTACAGATAACAAATAGATTCCATGTTGCCGTCCTCCGGTTGTTCAGTAATAGATCACAGATGACGTCAAACTGTGGTAAGAATAAAAAAAGTGGCACACGAGGCAATAGCCGAGTTTGTTGACCACTGATGTTCTTACCACAGTTTGACGTCCTCTGTGATCTATTACTGAACAGACGCACAAAAACATGGAATCTATTTCTTTTATATAATAAAGAATTTTAAAAACTTTGTAATAGTGACGTCAATCGTGCGTCTGTCCTCTAATAGATCACAGGTGAGAACCAATCAAAATGGGAGAATGACTTGGGTATCATTTGCGCGAGCTGTGTTTGAGCAAGTACGGCGCATGGAGTGATAATAAGGGCTTATATAATTGTTGGCGCACTCTGATTGGTCGAGAACTGTAAAGTGATTAGGATTTTTATAATTGCCATGTTACACGTGCTCTGATTGGTCGAGTGCCATGCCGTGGTCTATATTAGGGTATATTACGGATAAAACTTACCTATGATTTTTCGCTTCTTTTTTACAAGACTTTTCAGTTAAGTTTTTATTCTAAAATGGAAAACAACAAATTTCTTGACATAACAAATGACTACAATTGTAATTTCTATGTAAAAATACTTTTATGTAATCACAAGGCAAAATAAACTGTAACGGAAACTGAAACTACTACGACGAGAATTTAGCCTTACAACTCGCACAAGTATTTTTAGATATTTTTAAATTTTGATTTTTAAATAAAAGTTTAAAAACCCACGGAATTCGAGCCTTAAATGACCAAGCTCCTTGAAAAACAGGAATTCAAATATATAAGTTAAATAGATTCCATTTGGCGGTGATTAACAGTATTCATGTCGATGCACTGAAGATGTCAGAATGCGGTGCCAAAAAACACGCCACTCGACCAAATATTGTGACGCACTGTTTTCTTTTATATGTATCCTGTGTACCTGATAACAATTGCGCTGCGTGGGTAATGACGTCATAATTCAGACAAAGAAACCAGCAAGCGTATAATCGAGTGGCGGCTTATGCAATATTTTGAACCCACCATATTATTTATAATCTAACAAGAAAATCTCTTCTTATAATCAAAAAATCGTTACTTTTTTCAGATTTTTTTGCCAAAGATGCCTCTGTTGTCTGGAGATTTCTATTTTTAGCATAGCCGCGTCGCGCAGTATATCTAGACCACAGCCAAACGAAATTCATTGAATAACTAGAACAATTGGAATACGAATTCGAAATTCCTATTAATTGGCGATAGAAATTAAGAGCGAGTATGCTAGTTGTTTTAGTAGAAACCTCTGTAGAAGAAGAAACTGAACAACGATACTTTTTCGGATAAAATAATGTTTGAGTTTAATCGAACAATGAATGTCGATGTTACAGTTTTCGTGTGGTCGACTGTCTATGGAGGGAAACTTGTTAAACTGATACTTCAAATTATATTTTTTTTACCTCTGAAACCTGTTACCCCTTATTTTGCTGCTGCCTAGTTGTTTTAGTTAGTTAGAATCAGTAACTCGTCTTCGTGAAACGCACGAAAACCGTAAAGTAGACGTCACATTGGACTTGTTGTTTACATCAACAAACACCAATATATCACGTCATAGACAGCCAATTAGATATACAGCATTTGCGATAGATAATGACTAAATTTCTACTTATTGTTTATACTATATTTGAGGGCGTCGGTTGTTTAGCTTCCGTTTTTTATCTTTGCTTTTCTGCAACGCAGGAACTTGGAAGCACAGCAATCGAGTTATTTGCTTCAGCTCACGGATTGGAGAAACAAATATATATATTTTCCCCATGCATTTGCTATATTTTAAAAATAAAAAAATAAATGTGTTTTGAAATGAGGTTGCTGATGAGAAACCGGGATTTTTTTTATTAGGCCTAAAGATGAGAAACAAGTCAGGTAAAAAGTCTTGTTTACAGACACAACACAGTGGTCTCACGATACGAGTCACACATGCCAGTGAACCGCAAATATTTACAAGTTCGGGTAAATAAGATATAGGTACAAGTAACTGGATAAGAATTAATACTTCATCTCAACTGCTTGTCAAGGAGCTGGTTGCGTAAATTACAGATTTCTGTGTCTGATTATACAGAGACAAGAACCGCATCACCCAGCTTGATTGTTCCACCTTTTTCCAGAGCCAAGTTTATTCCAAAAAATGGAGACTTGCCGGGGTATCTCTTGTCCCTGTCCTCAGGTAATCTAATCCTGTGGCCAATTGCAAAAATGCAGTTAGACACATCACACATCTGTCCTTGTTAGGTTTACTCTCGGACCCAAAGGTGCTTAAAGATGCACAAAGTCCCCTTGAATCGCACAAAAATGTCTTAGGTGCCACAAACTTGCCCTAAGTCACACACAAAAGTTTTAAAAATCTTACTCTATTTCATTGGAGGTGGATAGTGGCAGAACACGTACCAAGAGTTGAAGGCGCGAGGTTGACACTCAAAACGTTACTAATAGTTAAAGGTATTTTAAAAAGTTATAGAAATCATTAAATTTATAATTTATAATTCCTAAAGGGCACTAAAACCCTGTAAAAGAACTCGTACAAACCGAGAATATACATCTACCACACTGCTTAATAGACAAAACAAGCCAAACGACTTTAAAGAGAAAGTTGCAAATCAGTTTACAAGAATCCAATCCTGATCAGTTAGATATCAGAGTGTTGACGTTATGATCAATAAGGGCAGAGAGAGTCTTGTTCCTTCCTTAAGTTTAACTTTGATGAATTTAGACTTACCTTCTCAGCGTTTTCAAAGGCTCTTCGCTATCTTTTACACCGGTTTCAGGATCAATTGTCGTCAATTTGCAGCTTTAACAAATAACACCAATAAAGTTAACTAGCACAACTCTCTCCACTCTGTGTACGGAGTGAAACCACGTTAGGTAAACTAAAAATATCATCGCATGAAAATAAATATTACAAGGACACAATTATTTGAGCAAATTAGTGCGCGGAAAATTGATTGCTGTGTGACACTGGGAAGATTACAATGACGTATTTGAACGATGCTCTGAGACTGACATCACTGTTAGGGAAGATTTTTGAATTTCGTATCATGTTCCAACGTCGTCTTCACTTGCGCACCATTTCCTAAACACTAGCAATAGAGATCGCCCTGTGTAATATGAACTGTATGCTTTAATGTAACATTCAGCATTATTATACGAGATTAAGATTAAGTTCGAATTACTGAGATTCACCCACTGTATGTTGTTATGATATGAAGCGTAATTCTCCAAGCAAAGATTGCAAAATACAAACATGTGGTCAAGAGGCTTTTTACAACATATCAACTGATCAAAAACACAAATTGTTCACACTGCACTTTTTTTGGCTGCCCGAAAAACTGCTTTTCTAATAGGAGTTGAATAAATTCATCGTTACACTTACCGTGCGCAGTTGTTTAGAAGTCTAAACTCCACATTTCCAACCTTGATATTATTCCAGTGGTCCTTCAAATGTCGTCAACAATTTCAGTATTGTGAAACATGAGATTGCATTACCTATAAAACTACAGTCTGGTGTGTATTGGATTATTGCCTCGAAACCCGCTACGTACAGGTGCTGGTGGTACTGTAAGAAGGATGCCACTCTAGCGTGTGTTGGATTATTGCTTTAGTACATGCTACAGATGGTGATAGGGTGGTACTCTGTAGGATGTATGTCAGTCTGGTGTGTGTTGAATTACTGCTTCAGTACATGCTACAGATGGTGATAGGGTGGTACTG
>JAOBYJ020013187.1:0-12144 GCA_025403565.2 Palythoa heliodiscus
CCATCACTTTTCTAATGGTCCGCCCCTAATGACGTTTAACTGTAAAAAATGTCAATCGTTTTTTTAGCCACGCAATCGCTTAAAACAGTTTTTCAGTTGAAAGGCAAAAATCAATTCAGTACCTATTAGCGGATCTTTTATGCACTTTCTCGAGGCTTTTTCCTTGATGTTATTTGATAAAAATGTTGAACAGAAGGAAGCAAATGTATCATTAAAGCGTTCTTTTCGTTAGAGGTTTGTGAATCATTAAAATAAACCTTGATTTTTTTAAATACGGGCAAGGGGGAAATTAGCTCCGGCAAGCACATGTTTAGACTTCCTTGCCCGAAGGGCAAGTGGGAATTCAAGTTTTTGTCGAGCCCTGTCAGAATAAACAAAATAAGTTGAGAGTTTCTTTACGTAAAGCTTTACTTTGATGAATTAACTCTGAAAATGAAAGCTTGAAATTCTGAAGATCACTGGGTTGAAATTTCCATTTTTCTTTGCTGTTTGTGCAAAGTTTGGCTCTGCAAGGGCGCGCGCACTTTGGACTTAAGTAATTTATGTATGAGTCAAGAAGGCGGTCTATTCTTTTATCTAGCTAAAATTAATTTTTCATGATGGGTTACGTTTTAAACTGCTTATAGTTATAAATACTAAAAAGTTGTTGTAATTTATGCGCGTGATCTAGGGCCATGCACATCTTGGATTAGGTTCTGCGGTAGACCATTCAGTTCAAAAAGCTTCATTAAAGAATCATATCCACATGTTCAGATACAATATAGACTTACCCTCACAAATATCAAGTTCTTGTTTTCTCCAACTCTGTATTTGCCCTCCGATAGCCGCAAAACCGGAAACTTGACAGGACACGTGCACTGATCCAGTACTTTGTACACCTGCATGTAACACAGCGACGGAACGAAACAAACTTTTTATCAGCACAAAGACTGAAAGAGTGGGATAAACCGTATTTTATAATTTACACGTATCGTAAGAAATCGTAATAGTAATATACTTCATATTTTCATGGGGCGGGGGGAATTGGACAGACTAAACTGTTTGAACAACATTGCTTCTAAAATTCAAGTAGACATTTAGACTGTGAAACACTCATTTTCTTTTCCAACTTCTCCATTTTAAATGCTATTTTGCTAAATCCCTTACTTAGAGGCTAAATAAAACATTCAACTGCGAGGTGTTGCATGCATGCCAAAGAAAAATGTAATATTTTTTAATTATATGAAAGTACGCGTTTTTCTTCTTCTTTTTTGTTGCGAGTTGCTAAAATATTATTAGAAAATGTTCTCATATTTTTCGATGACTCGTTATACCTCTAAGTTTGCATTAATTACATCTAAGCACCTTTGTCTCAAAATAAAAACCCGTTTGTATCTGTAAGTAGAAACACTAGACGTGGCCCGCTTCGGCAAATATCAAGAAATCATTAGTACCGAATCTTTGTTGTGCATTCTTTAGAAGCTGAACAGAGTTCATAAACATATTTTGTTTGCAACTATATTTCATATTGGACTACCTCGCAAAGTATAGGCTCTAATTAATTCGATATAATGAATGATCAGATATGAAACAATAGGCAATCTTAATCCAGATTAAGAATTGCGTTCTTAAAGAAAGAATTCATGAAAACTTCAGCTTCGCAGCGGAAGACAATGAAATAAAAACTAGAAACTAGTCTTCAAGTACGTAGTCGGAAAAGTTTTAGTTTCAGCTGAAGCTAAAACTCCAACTTGTTTTTAAGAAAGGAAATGCATATTGCCCTCTACATTAGCACACTTATTGCTGAATCGCGATAGCAGCGGAAAAGCTGATATCGTGGGCTTGCGGCTTTTCACATAGAACTGACCACACGTGTTTTGTACGCCCACACACAGGGCACTCTATTTATGTGGTTTCCGAGAGATTGTCAGTTTATGTCACTGAGTTCATTACGAAACCCTGTAAATTGAAAATTTTAAACTACGTTTGCATTACAAAAAAATTACTAATCTTTGTCACTGTTAAAGAGTATGCTTGTAATTTCGTAGTAATTGCCAGAAAATGCTTACGGCATTCCGAAAGTTGCCCTTGAATTGAGACTGAGAAAAGCCGGAGAGGCGTCTTGCTTGTTATCTACTGACAGACTACTTCGAGTGACATTTTTAAAAGATATTTTAATCATGTCTGACTGGTTAACCCACGTCTAGCATATTTTTAATCGCAGAAAATACAACTAATGGAACAGAACTAACTTTTGGATTAATCGCAGGCGTGATCGCAATTTTTTATGCATTTAAGCTAAAAGCAATTTTAATGTTTGTCAAAACCCTGAAAACACTAACAGTTTGATTTCTTCTCCATCTTTGTTTACCTCACTCTCAAAATGTTTATTCAATTCTTGATAATACCGTTGATCTGTTCTGAACCATATTTGCAAAAAGGAGCAGGTGCATTCTCCCATTTCCAATCACGTTATATTTTAAAATATCAGTTCACAAAAGTGGGATCACGAAATTTGCTAAATTTGACCAGTTTGTTCAGTGAGAAACCTTTCTATCCCTAAACAATTTCTAGAAGGTTTTCTGATTATTAGAAAGAAAAAATTTTGTATAACTTCCTGTGTTCTTCAAGCCTGAATGTCAAGTTTATTTTTCTATTGTCAAAGTCTCGTCCATTCTAGATTTGTTGATGTGATGACATGTCATTGTATTTTTTCATTGAATCCCCTGATGTTTAAGTTTTAGACCTGAATTATTTATTCAAAGCCGGAGTTGTTGGGCTGTATTTGTTCTCCGTTTTCAAGTTTCGAATGCAACCGTTGCTGAGCTTTTCAGCCTCCGACTTTGCAAGGTGTTGGCACCTTGATTTGACTTTGAGACTAAGTCCAAACGAACACGCTTTTCTACAAACAACTTGTTCAAATCTTGGTTATATGGCCAACATAAATATCACTGAACAATGAGTGTCTTAAAACAAGACTCAAGAGAGATTATTTCACGGTTTTTCTACTAGTTTTGCCTTTGGCTTTTTTCCTAGTTACTGCCGTATTCTTGTTGTAATGTTTAGTGACAAAAATGGCAGTCACTTAAATTTGCAAATGAATGACAAAAGTACCATAAATAAAAACAGTGCAATATAATTGCCATGTTTTTTTCACTATTGTTAATTACATATGTTACGAATATACAATATTTGTGTTTAGGGTCAATACGGCCGGTATACGACTAAAAGCAGAAACAACTTTATCAAAACATAAATAAAAATTACTGACTATATGCTTCAAATGAACCGGCCACAAACTTAAAATTCACCTTCCTTTCAGACGTTTAAAGATTTAAAATTCTTAACAAACCAAACAGGTGAATGAAACGTTCTCGGATTGTTTCGTCTCTCTTAAGGCATTTTGGGTCAGCGGTTGTGTCACTCTAGGCCCTCAAGGTTTTGTCTTTCCAGGCGAACATTCATAGAATACCAAACAGTAATCACTCAATATCCGAGAATAACTTGAGTACGATTAGAATCTATAATGGCGAAAATGGTTCTACCAGCTAATGGTTCTCAGTGATTAAAACTGACTGAAAACATTATGACGAGATGTTAAGCCGAAGACTAAAATACAGAACTCGAGTTACAAAATAATATAGAAATTAGAAGGATTTCGTTTTTCGCTTGTTGCCATAGAACGGTCACTCATGTTATAAATTATTTGTCTGACAAACCCGCAGCAGTGTAACATAACTGATCGTGACAACTTTAAGGTGATAAACAGCGAATCTTCGAGGCTTTTCTTGGCTAGTTGTTCTATGTAACAGTGTTTGACCTAAAACCAGTATACTTTTAATCAACACAATTCCACTAAACCCATTATTCAAAATAAAGATTAACTGGCTTTAAAGATCCTGTATCTTTATGCAAATTTATAGCTTAGAAACGAGCACGCGAAAATGATAAGATGTTGATGAATCAATGTTTTCAAGTCTAAGCAGTAGAGCGAAAAATGTCAGCATTTGGAAGCAATAATCTTACACCCAGTTCTGTGCGATGATGTAATGGGACATTGAATACAAGTCAAGATTAAATAACAACACAAATACAACACACAAATATTCTGAAATTACTCACCAGATCATCTAGGCTATGAGACTTTTGTTTCTTTTTCAGATGATATTCTACGACCCTCTGTACTTCAACTTCTGTTTCTTCGGGTTCTTGTTCAATTTCACGATCAATTTCGTTCTCGATTCGTACTAGTTCCGGTGGGTCCACGCCAAACCTGTGAGCCTTTCTTGCAACTTCTAAGAGCGTTAATAAAACACTTTTTTCGTTTCTGTGAGTTACAAGGTCTTCTGTTTCAAACATGACGACCTCCGGGACACCAAGCTGCCGACACCAGCGAATAAGATTTGCGACGTTGTCGCGTGCAATAAACGATCCGCGAAGAGCGCCCTTTTCCCTATATGTAACGCCATTTTTCGGTAATGGAAAGTCTTGACCTGGGTTGTTGAGTAAAAACTCTTCGCCAGCAGTCTGGATAAGATTTGCTAGTCTACCAAGAGCAACACCCGTATCTACTGACTGTAGAAATTCTTCGATAGGCACAACAATGTGAAGTAAACGCGATAACCACGAGGCCAAATCCTCCTTGATTGCTGTTAGACATTTATCGAGTTTGTCTGTTCGTTCTGTTGCCATATTTTCATCTTGTATGATGGCATTTTGTGACTCGTCTTCCTCGGCCATATTCTATCCCAGCTGGCTTTCTTAATTTAAGAATTATTAAGGAAAAAGAGAACTCTCCAATTGGCTGACACAGCGGCGTGGATATCAATTTGTAAGTCTGTGAAATAATTTAACCGTACTCCGCGAGTCTAAACAATTGCGTTCTAACATAGAATGAAGACTTTCCACTTCCGCTGAATATGCAAAACACTGCTTGTTGATCATGACACATGGAAGACTGCATCTATTCTAATGAGAATTTTCTGTTCATAACGAGAATTTTCAGTTCTCTTCATTGGGAATATCTTGCGTACGTTTTTACAGAATCCGAATTTTACAGTTTCGCTGTGGTCTAAAAATAGAGGTTAAAGATATTCACAACTATCAATTCTTAACGCAACTTTTAGTTCGTTCCCAGAGATCTTGCCTTCTATTCTCTCGATGTATTGCTGTCGTAATTTGCAAAAGTGATGTAAAGGAAAGAGTCTTTGATATTACCGCTGTGATATTTTGACCTCTCCTTAATGCCTTGCTGTGTGCCCGGATTTTAGGTTAATTTCCAAATGTTGCATGACAAACCTGAAAGATTATAATTCAAAATGAAATTGAAATAAAGAAGCAATGAAATATAGAAATTCGTATAGACACATACGCATAAATTTACATTTCACTATTTAAAATTCAGATATTATTGTCTTCAATAAAAACTAGTTATTCTGTTTTTTGTACCAACAGAAAATCGTTTAATAGTTTCAATTTATGGAGCAGAGTTTCGAAGATCATCTCTCTTAGATCACACCCATTATCCAGTTAAAATGAAAAATTTTCTCTCAAATATGGAATACTCCTCCGGCTATCAAAATTGAAAATATACAATGTTGTACAATATTTTTGCTTGCAAGTTAAAACCACATTCAAAACCAGAAATTTACAATACTATAAAACACAATGGTTAGATATACCCTTGTGGTCTCAACCACAGAAAAAAATATTTACCTTGTCGCCGAGTAAAAGAGAAAACAAGACGTTTTATCAGTTTTATTTTTGCAGTTACCTCACATGCACATGCCATGCCGATTTAGAGCGTGTTGATTGGCTAATTATCTTTCTGTTCGATACAATCACTGGTGAACATGGTAGTTGGTACATTGATATTGGTCGCTGTTTTTCAGACAGTTCTAATCAACACTTATCATCCACATAGATCCCGTTATGTTCTGTTTTAAACCTCGTCATAAAAATTTAATTTTCTGAATTTTTCCCACAGAAAATTCCATTAATTATTAAATTAATCGTAATCAGTTATTGGAATAATTTCTTTAATTCTAGAGCCAATTCTAGAAGAACACATGTGTTTTTAAACGCAAGCGTTACAAAGAAAACATTACATTAAGCGGTAACAAGGCCACCTTACAAAAGACAGCTTTATCGTTGTACCATTGCTGATTTTTCTAACAGAAAATAAAATGTATTTGGCTAGTATACTTCCCGACATGCTATCCGTTGCTATCCGTTTGAAAATTTGCCCTGTCCAGCTACGAAACCGTATCAAATTAAGTAAAATCAAGCACAGTCATTTCGATTTTTTAGCTTTTCAAAAACAACGTATTAGTGAAAAAGGAAGCAAGAAATGATTGGCACTTGTGCCACGTAACTCAGCCGCTAACAAAATTTTAATGCGATTAAAAAAAGTGTTATGACACAAGTCGGCGGCGCGTTGGTCGGACGGTAAGTACGTGTAATTAGTCACCTTCAAACCCTTATTCCAATTGGCAACGTCAGCCGTTTTTTAAATGAGTACCGAGCTCACTGATTGGTGACAAAGCTGCGATGGATTACCGGTAAGTGTCTCTTTGGCGGACGGCTCGTTTCACTGCAGGACGGCGGGGGCGTAGCGTGAAAGTTTGAAGATGTACGCACGAGAAAACTCTCGGAAATGCCATATTTCGCTTTTTCCGCAATATTTTTGGTAATAAATGCGAAGGAGAATATGCATTAGAAAGTTGTTTATTCTACCAATCTCTTGTGTTCTCGGTTTTAAGGTAGAGTGTTGAAATAAAAAATTGCTTTCAGAGAATAAAAAAAATATATTTTTTTAGATTTTACTGAGCTGTACGTATGTACGTGCGTATATGCATGGACGCTGCGTGGATTCAGCTAGCAGCTCGATTTATTACTGGCTCATATCACACGCTTATTTTGTTTAAGGTCCCAGACCTCCAGATTACTTCAACGTAAAAAATTTTAATGATTACAGGGCTAAAACGTTTTTAGCAGTTGCTTAAAAGTCTATTAAGAAACAAAACATAAAAAAATAATTAGTAGTTTTCAGCCATGCAAAAGGCTTCGACTCATTCCATCAACCTGTTACATAGAAAGTAGAAATACAAAATGTGTTGATATAAAGCATATAGGTTCTCTTTACAAATGAAATTATTGGCGCAGTAATTTTTTGTTTACCAACCTTTTCTGTCAGAAAAAAATAAGCGATTGAGGTCAGCTGAGCTCTTACCAGGGGTAGTTGTAACTCGGACCGATTGCTTATTGGACAAATGAAGGTAACTGCCAATCACCGGCGTTTGAGCCAGACAAACCGACATTCAATCTTTATCACTCTCTGAATCATTTCATTATTTTGTGCTTTGGTAACTAGTTTTACTGTATGGGGCGATCTCTTGACAGCAGACAGTATTTTTAATAGTGTAAAGAAAGCTTTTAAATTGCCACAGTCCTCTCTCAAGAGACTCAAAAGTTGTGAATCATAATAATCCGGATTTAGTTTAATCCTCTTCGCGGGCGGATTTATTGGGAAATATCTTTATAGATTCTACCAAGGGAAAACAGAAAATCCTTTTAGGATTTTTCCTTAAGAAATGCACCCTAAAACTGTTCAGTATTTGAATCAATATAAAGTGAACGTCAGGTCGGGAATAGAGCCGCTCGTCTCCCCCAGGGCAGATTGGCGCATTCATTCACTATAGTAATCCGAATATCTTTTGTATCAGAACCAGACACTTTAATATGACTGAGAGCTGTTCAGTTTTCATTACTACTGAGCTCGTTAAAGTAACAACCTTACTAGATCTTACTACCGGTGCCATTCGAACCGTTTAGAGCCTATTAACGGTTTTTCAACGACAAATAATCGACAGGATATTAGGTTTGCCAGCTTTACCATTAATTTTGGCCCTGAGTTACACAGCATCTCATTACGGTGTCTGGATAAAGCATTTTTGCATAATTACTGTGCAGACTTGAGTCGCTCAATCAAATAGTATTCACTCTGCCGTTGGTCCGTTTCAGCTAAATCGAACTAATTAAAACAGTACGTGTTTGACAGCCAAAAGGGAGGGAATTAAAGTAAAACGTAAAAAATGTATTTTATTATTGATAAATGAAATAAATGACATAAAATTAAAAACAAAATCTCTTCATCTTACTCTTAGCCGCGTTTTATTTCACTTTTTTTAAATGCGACAAAGCCGTGAATATCACCATATCAATGAAAAGAGCAAAAGCAGTGAAATGACAAATAACACTTCACGGTAAAATGGTCCAATGACAAAGCCCGATATACTGAGTTAGAGATAACGCAATAGAAAAAATACTCCAAAGATTTTTATGCACAGAAAACAAGCTTGTGAGTTTTCTGATACGCATCAACAAAGTGTTTTTAATGGCTTACCGGTAATTTACCTATATCATAGTTAGGCCCACGTTAAGCGTCAATCTTAAATAAGCTTAGCATGCGTCGCACGAAATTGCATCTTTTTGCACATCAGTAGTTCGACTTTTGTCCCAATTAAGATCGACGGATTGAGTTGTAATCGATTCGGTCGTTCTAATCGACGTGCGGCGTCGATTAGAGCGGCGTATATAAGATCGATTTTAGGTCAAACATCGATCGTAGCATGTGTCGAACTAAATTCATAAATAATAACAATTATGATAACGTATATTCCAGCCTCAACTTGAGTGTTTTTACAATTCTCTGTTAACTATACTTTTCGATTGACTGAATTAGTAGCGTAATTAACTTTGGTCGATCAAAGGTGTAATTTTGTTTGACGCATGCTAGCGCTAAGATCGACGTTCAACCTAGGCCATGTCCACACTAATGGGTTTTCATTTGGCTTCGTTTTCGTTGACACTGAAAACGCATCGATCGATCTGCATCCACCCTACCGTTTTCATACCGTTTTCAACTGTCCACACTAAAACGCTCGATACGCTGAATTGGGTATATGTGCACCTGCTCAAAAAAGAAACCGTGTTTGATTTCGCATGGACACGAAGCCTGAGTACTACTCACATGAAGCAGAAGACTTCATCGTTTTCATTTCGATGCGTTTTCGACTGTCCACACGAAAACGATACGTATGCGTTTTCATTAGTTGGATCCACTTTCGAGAGCGTTTTCAAATTGATGCGGTTTCACCGACGCTCAGCGTATTAATGTGGACAGAAGGCCTAAACGCATCGAAATGTATGCGGTTTCGAACGAAAACGCACTAGTGTGGAAAGGGTCTGAGAGTTCTTTGTGCTCTTAATTTATCTGTAGATCTACACTCGGTCCTTAGCTTTGGCGCGTGGGCGAGTCCCTAATCTGAGCACAGGCCAAACTCACTGCTTTTTTGAGTTCTGTCGAGTTTACCGAAAATTTTAGAGTTTCTTAAACTGCTACTTTGAAGTCGGAAAAAGTAGGTCCAAGTTCCGAGGGGAAACCAGTTAAAACTAAAGTCGGAAAAGCTAAAGCTGGTGTTAAGCATGATCTTTAGTCAACTTCGAAAAAGTGGTGAAGACTAAAAGAGGGTCTGAATGGGTTATCTGACAACTGACAAATGGCAAAAAAAAATGACAACCGACAAATATCAGAAAATTTAACAGGCACCTAACCTTTGTTGTCAAATTTACTGGCAACCGACAAAAGGCTTTACCATTGTTATTCATTCAAAATTAATTGAAAATATAATTTTTTTTCAACAACAAAAAGAACAACAGCCACAAATTTTTATTTACACTTTATTTAAATTTTTTTGGTTGAAATATTATTACTTTAACCTTTTTAGTTTAATATTCATGCTGTTTAGATTGTTTTTAGACCGAAACCATCACACTGTTTTTTTTTATTTTAAACGTCCGTTAATATTAATCATTAGCAATTTGACCATCATACTATCTATCTGTTTTCACTGACTTGGGAGCTCGAAAGGTCATGTTTTTTTTTTCTTTAGAAAATATATTATAAAATAGTTCAGATACTTCATGCGCTCTGATTGGTCGACAGGTGTGCTTTCATAGCGCTATGAAGCACAAAAATGACGTTTTGCTGTCGCCAAGTTGGGAGAGTTTGCAGTTTCATAAAAGAAACAAAAGTATACGCGCGCTTCGTTGTATTGTCTTTCTCTTTCTTTAGTCACAAAATAACAATTTTATAAAAGAAATAAAACATGTTTTCCGTGCCTCCAATGCCTTGTGAAAACCTCAGTAAAGTTTGTGAGAATTCTCGAGCAGGTGAAAACCCTCGACTGCGTCTCGGGCTTTCACTGATCTGTTCTCGAATTCTTTCAAACGTTTGCCTCGGTTTTCACCAGGCAATGAAGGCACGGAAAACATATTTTATTTCTTAAGATAAAACTTTGGTGGGTTCTGAAGAGGATGCATGGACCAAGTGATGGAACCGATCAAACCTGGTCATTTACTCAAGTCCATGGGATTTATTCATCAGATAAGACCCTTGTTGTATCGGATGTTGCCGCAGACACTGTCAAACTAGTTTCTAGCTGGACTAACTGGCACTGTGTCATTCTTGAAAGGCCTGGGACACCTTTTTATGTTTTTATGACAGTTTTGGCACCCACGCTCAAAGCACCGAGAGAACGGAAGTGTCTCTAGATCTTCAAGATTGTAAAGAACGTGTCGTGTGTAAATGAACGCATAAAGAAGACCGTTTCTGAAGTCATAAACAAACGGCATAGCATGAAAGAAACCGTAGCGACTCGTAGTTATCCAATCCCCTATCTTGAACAGCATGGATTTTACCAGCATAAGATTTATGCAAACGCCTCCTTCCGCAAACTATCACTGCTGATATCGAAACGACTATGAAAGAATTGGTTGAAAAATATCGTCCAGTAAAACAAAGGTCCGTTCGTAGTGAAATCACAAACGGCAAGGCAGGGGCACGGCTACCGCCAGCCGTTTACGCTGACCAATCCGCAGATTGTACTAAAGCTTAAGTGGACTTACAGAGAGAGGCCGAAGAAGAACAGCTGGCATCTCAACATAGGACGCAACTTGAATACTCGTGGATAACTCTTCAATTTCTGTGACCGTTGGTGATGAGCGACCTCCACCAGTAGATGAGTACGAAACTGACTGAGAAAACGACAGCTTCGAAATTGAAGACGAGAACGAGGACATAGTACCTCAAACAGGTACCATTTCCAGATCCGGTAGGACAGTGGAAACTCGCCCGGATTTGTACATTTGTACATTTTCATGAAATTTCATTTTCGTAGGTAAATCTTTGTATGTAATAGCTTAAATTCTTGATGATTTATATGTCCCGTCCCGATAAGAAAAGAATACGCAAATGTTCATTTTTCAAAACTTCTTTCGAAGTGACAATTTTCGTAAAAGCTTACCTATCGCCTTTGCGATAAACACTCGTAAACGCTTATTTTCATAAACGCTAGATCATGTACAGTAACCCGTCTCCAGTTCTTTTTGACCAATAATATTGTTACTGCGCATATGTTCACTAGTACCTAAGTTCCGCAAGGAAAATAAAAAACGATAAATGAAAACGATGTGAAAACGATCAGAGAACCATTTAGTCGTTCACTTTTGGTCGTTTATAAAGCGTCTTCGTGCTAAGACGCTTTCGCATGTAAACGCTTAAAGTTTTGATCGTTTACACGTTGCGTCCACACGAAATTAAATTAAAACAAACATTAATTTTTCAAAACGCTTTTCTATCCTCTTCGTGTGGACACTCGTAAACGCTTATTTTCGTAAACGCTACACAAAAACGGCGGACGCAATATCGTCACTGCGCACTTTCACTAGTGCTCAGTTTTCGTATGGAAAGGCAAAAACAAAATAAGAAGAAAGTAAAAACGATTGAATGGACAGATAACTTTCTTGATATTTACTTAAATGATTCCTTGTGTGGATAGGGTGCTAGGGCTTCAGTGTCTAACATATAAATCATTACCTATCACATTGTTTGCATTATCGTGTCATCACCATAGTCTTGCCACACAAGATAACTGGTTTACGGTTTTTTAAAAACAATAAAACATGGCTTCAAGTTTTTTGGTTATTCGGTTTTCGGAAGCAGATATTCAAATTCTTACATCGAAATAATACACTCTTTTTTTTTTATAAGAACCTTTTTTATAAGAACATGAGGCTGAAAATCGCCAAAAATTTAAGAACATG
>JAOBYJ020013298.1:0-12144 GCA_025403565.2 Palythoa heliodiscus
CTTGATGGGGCTCTTTTTATTTTGCTGAAATATTACTACATAGTATAGAGTTCTAGCAGGCTTTTAGGGGCACTTGGAAACTATATTATAGATTGTCAGTTGCCTAGCAAGTCTGTACAATTATTATAGAACTGTTATACTGTACTGTTCTTTACTGTAATGTTCTATTGAACCTTTTTTAAGATAAATAAGACCTTGTACTTTTCAAATTAAAATGTAAATACAATTATTTTCAAATCAAAATAAATATTGAAATGAAAATAAAATACTTTTCAAATCAAAAACAAAATAAAAACTAAACGAGAAATATATCGGCCTATCACTATCAAAACTCATTTAATTAACGAAAATAAAATGAAAAAAACACTGATGTTCGATATGAAATGCCTTTTCATTTTCAAAATGACATTAAAAGTAAATTTTTTTGGCCTAGCGCTGTCACAGTATCCCATGTTGCATTGCGCACCCGCTTAATCATTTCAAGCTTGTGCCGCCACATGTCACAGTATGTTGCCTATCTTACATATGCTCCGTGACTAAAGGGTTCAACATGGGGGATCGAGCAGCGTGGAAAAATTTTAAAAAGCAAGTGGCGGCGAAGGAAGGAAAAAAGAATGCCTCTGGACATAAAATAGAACAAGAGTCAATAACCGTTCAGCGACTAAGTGCAGATGTTACTGGCAAAGCCCATAAGTATACAAGAATTGGTGCAAGGGAAGTCATTCGTTTGAGTACGAAAAACTGACTGTTGACAACATCAAACTGGGATGTTTGAGAATTTTATAAATAAATACAAAAAAGCAGTGTTTGTTGTGACTTACAACAGTGTTTGTGACTTACAGCTGTTAACACATTCATGTCATATCATATTATATCGTATCAGAAGAAAATGAAATTTTAATTAAAGCTTGTAGCCTATTTTAAGATTTTGATTAAGCTTTTGTTGCAAAAAGATAAGTGTCTTTTGAACACTAACATAAAGTTCAAGTTAGTTTATTGTTCAAACATTTGTTAATTCTCAGTAGCACTGTAAAAGGTTTCAGCATTTTATTGCATGTACTCGTCACTATAAAATTACAAACCATGTCGATATGAATATAAAATAATTACAGAAAATTACATAGACCAATTACAATAAACAAATATGTGAGTAAACTTCTTTCAAAAACGATAGCTTTTATATCTGCCCATGCTCTTGCTAAACATGGTCACTCATTTTGCGACTTTCAGTTTTTGTGCTCTTTAGATGAGGTTAAAGGTTTTCGGAAATTTCTCCCATTGATGACAACATATTTGACAGCGACCGCGAGTACCAAGATGATCTCATCCATAATTACGATTTTGGTGAAAGTAAAGATTTTGAAAAGTCTCTATTTAGTTCTTCTACGGAAGTTGCCAAATCTCAACCTTCATCAGTCTCTGACACAGGTCGAGAGCCTGCAGAACCGACAACTTCATATCCATTGATATCCAGGAGAAGTCTTCACTAGTGCCCTACCTGTTTTTGGCACTTCTCCTTGACTGAAATTGTAAGCCATGCAGATGAGTGTGCTTAGTCATGGGTAGACCCTATTGGCGAATGTATAGTTGTGCATTATGACAGTGAACAGGAAGATGTAGCTCCTGAAGTGGATCAAGAGAAGTACAAAGAACAAGATCTTAATCCTGCCATTACAAATTTACAATCCGTAGAACAGAACAGAACAATGCTATTACTAACAGAATAGATATCAGGTCTTCACCTTTTGCAGATTATGTTGCAGCAAGAAAAAAACTTAAGGCACCCTCAAGGTCACCTTTGTCGGTGAGCCAGCAGTTGATGATGGGGGCCACAGACGAGAATTTTTTGCAGCTATGTCTCCAGGTTGGCACGTGGTCTAAAAAAGGAACTCGGAAATTATCTTGTTGTTTAAATCAAGCTTTCTAGGGAGCATCGGGCAAATTAGATAAATAATAATTTATTCACCAGAAAAGAAATGCGTCTATCAGTGTTACGCCCATGAAAGGGGGGTTGAGGAAGGGTCGGGGATTCGTCAAACTAGGCTATTCCTAGTTTGTGATTTTTGACACAAAATGACAGTCCCCCGGGAGAGAAACTACAGCAAATACGTGATATTGAAGTTTGACATAATTTGACAAAACATGTTGTCCCAGGGATGGTTATGTTGACAAAAATCAAAAGCAAAATGTCAAATACCCACCCCATGTCCAACTCCTCCCCCTTCCCCATGGGCATAACATTGATAGATGCATAACATCAGCTGGGTATTTTATGAGTCAGTGTTTATTTTCAATCTTCCTGGTGAGGATTGAAAAATCGCATTGTTATACAACTTGCTGCTGAAGAATTTTTAGCTCATTCATGTGCGAAGCGTATGTCAGGGTGCATATCTCACAATATAAAGTCCCGTGGGATTGTTTTGAAGACAACATGCCACCTTTCTAGAAATGTTGAAGGGACCCTAAGGAACACAAGAAATGCTGTCGGCACTTTTGTAACTTGCACCGTCAACGTTTACCAGCGTAGAGTAAGCGAATACATTTTTCAGCATGGAATACAAAACAGCTAATAACTCCTCTTTATGATAATGAAATTGCACAAAAACTTCATTGGGGAGTACCTGTCATGCTTAAACAACCATTTCAGTAGATAAGGAGGTCACTTTACCATCCCCACATAGAAACGAGGCTGAAAATTAAACATCAAAAACTACGGTGTATTAGATTCAAATATTATGAAACTTGTACAAAACCTTTATTGGATAGCACCTGGCAGGCCTAAATTATTAAAGCTAATAAGGCCACGTGATTACCCTTTCATGGGAACGAAGCTGTTATTCAAATGTGCTTATACGTGCCAATTTATCAGTATTCATTCTGCTCTGATATTGTATCGAAATCATTAATGAGATTTAAAGACATCACAAGAACTCATCATTTGATAATACTGGAATGAGAGGGAGATTTTAAGTTATAGTTAATTTTTTTTCATTGCCATTTTAGTATTATTAATATCATATAATATAAAGTCATTTTATAGTCATTTGTAGTTGTTCTGATTGATTTAAATATCTTTTGTTTACTGACTTAGAAAACAATGTTTTTATATTAAAAAGCAGGCACTTTCTATTCATTTGTCAGCGGTTTCCGCTTTAAACAAACTTGCTCAGCAGTCCCTTTCATTTTAATACACATCCGCCATCTTGGAATTTACAGTCCATGCATTTATGGCAGATTCTGTTGAAAATGTAGAAGTAGATTTCGATCTGAGTATTATTTGTCAAAAGGAAAAGAAAGAAAGTTTATTTGGAGATCCATCCAGCAGTTTGTGTGCAAAAGTATTGAAGTTTCGTTAAAGAGTGGGCAAGGTGTGGTGTGGGACATGGAAATACTGTGGGACATGGAAATACTGTGGGACATGGAAATACTGTGAAGCTTGGTCAAAACTTCAATCAGTTACACCCGAAGACCTCGAGAAAAACAAATCTTCATGGCATTGATCCTGTTACAAGGATTTGGCTTACTCAGCTATGCTGAAGAGAGCACAAAAAAGATATGAGCAAGATTTAGCTAGCCCTAATGAATCTACGTAGACGTAAGTCTGTAGACATGGAGACAAGATCCACATTAACCCGATCCCAAACATTGTCTCTTAATAAAGATACATCCTCTTTTTTGTGACGGTAAACCAGTTTATTAGGAGGGTTTACTGAATGTACGTACTTTCTCCAGTGGAGATTCTCTTCGACAAGTTGTGACATTGTCAAGCGATGAAAAGCTTCAAGCGATGATACAGATCAACAAATGGCCACTTTTGAGCGTTCTGTGGAAACTAAGCAAGATGATTTGTTGCGCCAAAGAGACGCCAGAATCGAGCAATTAGAGAAAAATCTTGACAACTTGGAACAATACGTCCGAAAGCATAGCGAATGTTAAACAAATCGTTGTTAACCTTACCACAGGGTTGGATGTCAATATATACTGTACAGGCACGATATTGATATCGCACACAGAGTTAAAATGAGAGTAAGGGGAAAGAGTTGTCCAATTATTTAGCTCTGCCTCTTTTTCGAATATGAGCTGAAGCTCAGCATATATATATTTATATGGCCAGACGTACTGCTTCTGAAGGCGCATCCAGGATTTTTATTTATGAGAGCCTAAATCAGACAAAAAAGTAGTTGTACGCAGAAGTTGGAAAAGAAAAATGATGTGTGGATGGCATAGTGCATACACTACTGATGGCAAGAGTTTTGTCCGTATTGAAAGAACAGGCAGAAGCTACCCTATCAAGGATAATGCCCACTTACAAAAGTTAATCTCCTAGCTATAATTTTTAAATAATCACGCCTCTCTAAGCCTCATTGTGTTACAAACTAAAAAACATGTACTGTTATGAACAAGATTTAATCTGAAAAGAAACATATAACCACTTCCTTTTTGTTGAATTTAGCTAGAATCGTTTTTATTTCTTTCACGGTTTAACAACTCACTCGATTCACTTAAAAAATTTCTTGATATCAACGCGAGATATTTTTCTGCAGCGATTTCGATCTCTTTCAATTACAAATTCTTGCCCGTATTAAACTAAAATTGCTTAATACAAAATGGAAATTGTTTTCGAATTGTTTTAACTGAGAGCAAGTTAGATTCAGCCTCTGGGGATCCAGATCTCAAGGCTCCATTCAAATGAAGGTAGGCATGAATTTTTGCCATCTTTGCAATTGTGTATTAAAATTAATTGTATATATTGTTTGTATTGTATGTTTTGTTTTGTACATTGTTTAATATTTTTTGTAGTGCTTAAAGTGATACTAAAATTTATGTTCCATTTTGTCATATTCTCGCTTCTGTCTATCCCTTTATTAAATATCATATTCTGCCCAAAATGACAAAAGATCAAAACTCTTTGGGGATTTTTTCTCTTAACTGCAAAGGACTAGGCAATAAGGACAAAAGAAGACAAGTGGGGTTATATAATTAAAGGGAAAAATTTACAATTGCAAACATTTACGCACCAAACGAGGATACACCAGAATTCTTTGATGAAGTTTTTTCTGTTCTGGAAGCCTTTGACAGCAAATCTATGTTTGTTGGAGGTGACTTCAATTGTGTTTAAATCCAGTTTAGCACTATATCATATCATTCTTTGATCTGGAGAACTTCATATAGTAATGGCTCAACTCCGCACCATTGGTGCCTACATTGATAAAAGTGACCATGACATGTGCTGGATGGAGTCAGAACTCTACGGAGCCTCGACCGTAAAAGAGATTACAGAAGGCAAGCATGTACAGTAAAGAGAGGCCAGACAGCCCATATGGTCACCCTGCAGGCATTGTTTCACATGTAACCAGGAGGCAATTTTCGAAGATGATCTCGCGTCAAAACAAAAACTTGAGGAGGTAACGAAGCAGTTGAACGAGGCTTGTGTTGACGGTACAAAAGAGAAGGTGGGGAAAGGATATGGCAAACTAGTCCAGACAGTAGAGTCGCTAAAGATCATTACAAAGATGGATTCTTATGATAAACAAAAGAAGAGTCCTCTCTATCTAGTCTTCCAACAATAGATTCAAATGGCATTCTTTCGAGCAGTTAAAACAGGCAACTGGGTTCTACACCTAAAAGCTCTTGAGGCCTTTACGCAGTACTTCTTTGCTCATGATATGCTAAACTATGCCCGCATGATTCCCGTGTACTTTTGATTTCTGATGTGTAAGCTTGAAGAATCTGATCCACAGATACATGCAGAATTTCAAAGAGCAAACTGGGTGGTGAATAAGAACCCGAATGTATCATTCTGCTTCCTTGGGACTGACCATGCTCTAGAGCATGTCAATCAGGCAATGAAAGTTGCTGGCGGATTGATTGGTATCACATTGATGCCAATGCTAAAGCAAGGTACTTCCTCATCACACCACAGCTGGCAAAACTTGCAGATCAAGTGAAGTTAGATGAGACGCGCAACTCTATGCCTGATGCAAACAAGAATAGTGCTTCAAATCCTGAATCAGCAGCTTCACCCATGAAAGTGTCTCTTGTTGACGGGATGGCAGAAGTGCAAGCACTAGATAAACCGAGGTGGGTGAAGAATTGTTCCAATTTGGCAGAACATTTCATGACACGTCTAATTTCAAAGAACATTAGAAGTAATGAAGTGCGAGTGACTTTTGACAGGTAAGTTATATTAATTAATGACATGTTGTATTTCAGATATTAAAATAACATACATCACAGCAAATCAGTAATTCATCAAAAGATGATCAATTCTGTATAAACACCATTGCAGGTATGATGTACCATTATCTCTAAAGACGGCTAAAAGGGTGTTGTGGCAAGGTGGAACAGAACCAATTTATTTCAAGATTACCAATACAGCCCATATTGGTAAGACTCTGATGAAGAAGCTTCTATCTCATGTGAAGACTAAAGCAGAACTCACTCACTTCTTGGCACAGAAGACTTTAGAATAAGGAAGGAGGGACAAAAGACAAGTGGTCTTTGCATGGGAACACACTATGAAGCCACACACAAAGAGATGCATCACCTCGATAGCAATCAAGAGGAAGCCAACAAAAAAGCTGTTGTCGCATGCTGTTGATGCGACTGCCTCAGGGGCTACTACAGTCGAGATTGTATCACCAAATACAGATGTCTTTGTTTTCTCTTTAAGACGATATTCCGACTTGTGCCCAGAGACTTTAATTGTCATCGAGAAGAGAGAGTTTCACCGGAAGATACGTCTTAGCCCTATAGTTCGTGCTCTTGGTCCTGAAAAACAGGATTTCATGCATGGAGTGGAGTAGACAATGCTGGTAGTTTTGCGGGTAGTAACTAGCAATATCGATATTTCACATCTTTTGCATTTGTAAAATTGTGTTTTTGTTGTTAATTTTAGGGAAAGGGAAGCTTCTTTGTTGGCAAGCTTTCCTTGAAGCTGATGAAGACAGCGTAACAGCCCTAGCAAACCTGGGCAAGTCCAGTGAACCACCAACAGAGGATGTCGTTGCTGGGATTGAGAAATTTGTCTGTAAGCTTTATCAGCCAAAGACAAAGTTGGTGAAAGTCAAAGAGTTGAGGTGGCTCCATGAACTCTTTTTAACGTACATACAATTTCTTTATGTGTAATGTCTGAACCTTCTGGGCCACTGTAGAAAATTTAGTTTTCCTTAAAAATGAAGCAAATCTGAAACTAAAGAGCATTAAGAATTTGGTTGATTTGGCATGGAATAACCAGTAAATACATGATTATTCTGTACGGTAAAGATGTATTTTCTTATCATATTATTACATGCAGTAGTAGATCTAGGATCTGAAAAGTGGGAGTCCACTGGACCCGGTTGCTAAGATTGGGGGTCTTTCTGCTGCATTTGGGGGACCTCATTAGTATTCACAATTTTTCTTTTGTTTTAAAATGGCAACAAACGCTGTTTTAGGTAAAAGTAAAATGTTTGCATTGTATAAAGTGTTTGCTACATAGCAACTCTTAATACTGATACTGAAGCCATTCTAACTGTTAAAAACAGTTTTTCATAAATCTTAAACAAAAAAAATTCTTCAGCAATTTTATTAGCTGGTTTTTACTGTCACGGTGACTGAATCCAGTTGGAAATATTTAAAAACTTTCATATTTAAAATTGTCTTTATTCTAATAAAACATTATTTTGCCAGGTGAATTCTGAACAATTAAAGTGTATAAGTACACAAGGTAAAACAGACAAATTTTCTTTCCAAAGCACAATTTATTAATAAATTATGAAGTGAAATATTTGTATAGGTAATAGCATGTTTAGTAGTGTTATTTGGCATATATACGACAAGTGATGTTTCAAAATTGTTGAACAAAATTTCAGAAGCGAAGCGAGTTTTTTTGGGACAATTTTGAAATATTGCGAGTACTTTCATAAAATATCACACACAAAACGTGCTAATATTTGTTTATAATATGGTTTAATAAAATTGTGCAATTTGGCGCGCTTTTTGACCCACACATTGACACATGTTGAAACTTTTGCACGTTTGAAACAAGTTTGAAGTTGTGTACAACTGCAGCACCTTACCACATTTTTGTTTGGTTTCTGTTTGCTTTTACAAAATGGAATTGAAGTCTAGGCTAGATTTACTACATGAATACTGGATTTGCAATTACTGACACATGGTTTGTTTTGTGGAGGTGAATAAAGGAAACGAAAAATTTTAGGATCAATTCCTGGCATTTACTGGCAAATGGGCAAATTATGCATAATTTATTTGCTGTATCTTGTCGACGTGTGAAAACACTTCAATTACTGGGTTGAGTTCTTCTAATTCTTTATAGAAATATTGTACTTGCTTCCCAAGGGACAGCTGAGTAATTCTAAAACAAGGTAGAATGTCAAATTTACTTTTATGGTTCGAGATTCAAATTTTGACAACTTAGTTAATTTAGTTCATTAAATATTTTGCTATTTGCTGCTGAAAATTATTCTGTTAGCATTATTCACTTTACAATAATTTCGTTCAATTTATTGTAACGCTTTTGGTTATTATACTGTTCAAACTTCTTTAAATAGGTTTTTTTCAGAGCTAAAAAGCTCTTGAAGCGAGATGCACGGCAATCTGTCTGCCATTTTTCTCAGTAGAAAATGATGGTTACCATAGCAATTTTGAAATACCACTCTTAAGCACTCTAAATACCACTAAAAATGATAAATACCACTCCTCTAAGCCAATAATACAGTGTTTTCACCTAAGCATGGACACGTGAGAAAAGAACATGTTCTAATTGGATACAAACATGATATTCTTGGTAGCTAAACATTTGAAGTTTTTCAACCATTGAGCAAACTATTGCACCAACGTTTTTGAATTTTGATGAACAAATATAGTCAAAACTTTAAATCAAGCATACCTCTGTCCAAGAATTTTAGAAATGAGAGGACTCAGATGGCTTCATATTTAATGAGAGAAATATATGAAAGGTATCTTAAATCATTTGAGGTTGCTTAATGGCTGTAAAATTTCAAATATTTGGATACCAAGCATCTCATGTTCACACCCACTTACTGTAGAACATGTTTTTACTCACGTGTCCAAACTTTGGTGAAAATGACCGTATTCAATGTTGACTCAACTGTTTGCAAGATGACATCTCACCTTGCCTCTAATTCTTGAAGCCAGGAACTACAGAACTGAAGGGTCTTGCAGTGCAAAAACAACATAAATGACTTTGTATGAAATGCTAAGTTCTCCCATGGTTTGTGAAGAGATAATAGGGGTAATGTAGGGAGAGTTGAGGACTTCATCAAAAGTGACTTATGTTACTTTTGTCTGGTGCCAAAATAATGTGACTTTGTATGAAATGCTACAGTAAATTCTTCCTAAAGTTATGAAGAGATAATAGAGTTGAGAACTTCATCCAAAGTCACATACAGTAGTTTTGCTTTAGACCCTTCAATTTTTTGCTGGCTTTTGCTGGGGGATCATTATTAGCTGGAGGCAATGGAACACCACTAGCAGCAGAAATTGGAGCAGACTGAATTGGCATGAATGGCAATCAAATTTGCTTTGAGTTTGACATGTTTGTTTCATAACTGAAGTGATTTTGACAACAAATCAACTCCTTTTATACTTCCACACAATCAAATTTTCAAAATAACACCAATCATGAACAAGAATCAGTTGTTTTCTCTGCAGTTTGCTTAGTTTGAAAAACATTAAGATGCAAATATTTTGTCCTTTGGGATTTATTTGTTTCAAACAATTGCTTCACCCAAGATACACATTTGCCTTGTGATCTGAAAATTTGAGCCTGCCTTGTGACGTCATGGGAAAAGATGGTAACCAGAAACAAATGAAGTCATTATATTCAACTTTTCTTAGCCATTTCTAATTGCGGCAACTGAGTTGCAACACTGCTTGCATGTCATGCCGAGCCACAATCGTTTGAGAGATTTTGGGGTTCCTGGATGGATCTTGTGAAATAGAAAATAAAAAAAAATGTCTATTCAGAAATTGGAGATCTTGTCGGAGCTGTACAGTACTACCCAAACATCGACTGGCACAGCCACACTTTCCCCCTGAGCCACGTAGTGCTGCCCAACTTTATGTTAAAACATGAGAGATGCTTTGTCATGTTCTCTTTCAAATTAAAGTCAAAGACGACTGTATTTCTATTTTTGTGCCCGTCACTGTCAGGTAACAAAATTGGGGAATAAATTTGTGGCAACAGAAGGGGTCAAATGTTCATTATTAGCAATAAAACTTAGGCCATACAATCTCAAACATTGTTTATGTTCACAGCAGCACTTTACTGACAAGTTGTCATTGCTAACCTTTATTTTGTAACTTAGACAGTGGCCAATAAACTTATGTTCATCTAGTCTAAGCAGTTTTAAAAACTTTATTATTGTATTCATGTGGCAGTCATTCACCATACTTCATTTAATATTGGTAACTGCTAGTTTTTTAACTTAGTTGAGTCCAGTTTGCATCCATTTGGATGCACTGATGTCAAATTTGTGAGTCCAAAACCAAAATCTTTCATCCCTGGACACAATGATGTGCCCTAGATCTATCAGATGTATCTTTATAGTATATTAAAAATGTTTTTTAACTCTGTTCTGTTGGTGTCCCGAGTTAGTATCATTAGCTACTAGAAGATTGACACTCAAATAAAGTTGATTTATGCATGTAATCTTACCTTTTATGTGCAAAGTGTCTGCAAACACACAGATTTTGTCTTCAGGCTCTGATAAACTGTTGTTATCCTATCACTCTTCCGAGTGTTTGATTTCTAGTGGGTAATGATAAAAATTTAATGAAACATTATATTATTATTTTTTTCTTACTACAATCACATTGAAACAGTATGGCACAGCTACTATATACTGTAAAACCCTTCAAATGAAAACAATCACTCAATGAATTAATAAAATTTATTTTGTACCAAATTTTCAGAATATATTTTACAAAAAAGGTGCAAGTAATCAACAACAAATTTTCATCTACACATCAGCTTCAGTAACTTAGAGCTAATTGGTACAGCTGGCATTTTATTAGTTAACGCTTTATACTTATTCACAGAAGATTTACAAAGAAGTAAGGTAATTATAATGTAGAAGTTAATCAGGGCTAAATATACAAGCAAAATAATGGTAATGATAATGATAATGATAATGGTAATAATAATAAAAGCAAACAAAAAATTATTTAAATAGGTAGATTTCAATGATTTATTATTTATCATTATATCATCCATTGATGCCAGGTATTATCAAAACGTAAACTATAATCATGTTATAGACTAAACGTAGTGGTGAGGTTTGGAGTAAAGGTAGCAAGTAAAGAAAAATAACTTTTAAGAGACAGCAAGAAAAACTGTACCAACTTCCATGATAACAGGATGTCCAGTTCAGTGACAGTACACTATTTTACCCCACCAGCCACTGCACTTTACAGGGACACAATACAAATATGTCACATCACATCGGTAATTTAAATTTTCTTTTATCAATTAAAAACAAATACAGTAAAAATGGTTCCCAGGCAAAAGCTGTTTCATTTTGCACACAGCCAGGTAAATAATGAACTTAACAGGGGTTCGAAAGGTAGCCGGTGAATTCGCCCAGGTGCAATTTCGCCCAGGTTCACTTTGGTGAATTCGCCCAGGTTTTTCGGTGAATTCGCCCAGGTCTTATGGTGAATTCGCCCAGCATCACAAACTCGTGTAATATATGAAAATTTGCTCTGTTTATAACTTTTCATAATTTTAGTCATAATGAAAGAAATCTGCTCGTATCTACTGTTGTTGTTTCACGAAGCTCGATATTTTCCGGGAAACTAAATTCTAGTTCTCATAGTATCTGTTTATATTAGTAACTTATTTTTTACATGGCTACTTTCTTTTTACAGGAACAGAAAAATGAACAAAGAAAAGTCAAGCTTTATAATTTTTATATGCACTTGACTTGTAGTCATAAAATTAAATGAAATAAACGGCTAGAAACTGCCCTTGCTGTTTTACATCTTTCGCTCGATATTTCCGAACTTCTATTTCTTACCTTAACTTCTAATCTATCTATATTTTCAATGTTTGATAACTGAATCACTGATAATACTTTTATTAGAAGTGGAGCGAGTTTTATAAAACTCAAAGACACCATG